>CM077150.1:235759096-236028835 GCA_039583875.1 Platanthera guangdongensis
TCGGGGTATCCCTCGCGCATGACCTCTTCTGTCTCCAAGAGAGCTCCTTTCGCGACACAATTAATCAACGGACTCTCTCCATCTTGAATTAACCTTTCTCGTAAAATCGATCGTATGTCGCGCATATCTTCTGAAAATTGCAACCACTGGCTTCACCCTGAGTCTATTATGCCAAATCCCACTATAGGCTATACAACATCGACCTCTAACACAGAATTGGGTTCCCGCACGCCTTCCTCAACACTCGAAATATGGAAGAGTCGTGCAACCCACTCAGCTCCGTCGACAAGGCAAGTTGGTAAGCTGCCTCACCGATGCGTTCCGTGATCTCGAATGGCCCTAAATACCTTGGACTCAACTTCTTCAAGCGTCGAACCCTCGACACTCCTTTGAAAGGCTTTATCTTCAAGTATACCCAATCTCCAACCGCGAACTCCACGTTCCGGTGTTTGACATTGTAATACTTCGCCTGACGATCTTGGGCGATCAACAACCGCTCTGGAATGGTCCGAATGGACTCATTCGCCTCAACAACATCTTTGCGCTTCAACAACTTGGTATCACCAATTTTTGCCCAAGCTAACGGAGTGCGGCACTTCCTGTCGTATAACGCCTCATACGAGGCTATCTGAATACTTGCCTGATAACTGTTGTTATAGGAAAACTCTACCATGTGAAGGTGATCCTCCCAACACTATCCAAAGTCCAAAATGCACATTCGTAGCATATCTTCCATCGTACGATTTGTCCTCTCAGTTTGACCATCAGTCTGCGGATGGAAGGCAGTACTAAACTTGAGCTTTGTGCCCAATGACCGATGAATGTGCCTACAATCACCGGACGTAAATCGCCCATCACGGTCGCTAACTATGCTGCGAGGGACGCCATGTAACCGCACGATGTTCTCCACATACAACTTTGATAGTTTCTCCACTGGATCGCTTTTCTGATTCGGGATAAAATGCACAACTTTGGTAAACCGATCGACAATCACCCAGATAGAATCATTTTTATGCAATGACTTTGGAAAACCGTGCACAAAATCCATGGAAATATCATCAAATTTCCACTACGGGATCGGCAACGATTTCAAGAAGCCTCCTGGTCGTTGACACTCGACCTTCACTAGTGCGCATGTTTGACATTTTGCCACATATAAGGCTATGTACTTCTTCATACCTGGCCACCAGAACAGTATCTTCATGTCCTTGTACATCTTTGAGCTCCCCGGGTGGATTGAGTACTTGGTATTGTGAGCCTCATACATCAACTCTTCCCATAGAGTGCCAGACTTTGGGACGCACAAGCGATCACCTTTCCGCATAACACCGTCTTCAACCAAGAACTAGGAATTTGACCCTTCTGCTGCATAGCACTTCATGCTCTCATCGAGATCCAATGCTCTCCAAACTCTGTCTGCATGGTCACACTGCACCTCCGTCCAGTTCAAGCATGCGTTTGCACTAGTGCTCCTGTCGACACAGGTGATACCCAAGCCTTCCAATTCTTGTATTAAACATTCATCATGCATGCGCAACCGGTTTGCTCGTGCTGGAGTTCTACGACTCAAAGCATCAGCAAACACATTCCCTTTCACTAGTGTGTAATGTATCTCGAAGGTGTAATCTCCGAGGAATTCCATCCACCTTCTCTGCCGCATGTTCAACTCCTTCTGGTTCAACAGGTACTTAAGGCTCTTATGATTCGTAAAGATGTCAACCTTCACGCCAAATAAATAATGCCACCATAGCTTTAGGGCGAATATCACCGCCGCTAACTCCAAGTCATGGACGAGATAGTTTCTCTCATGCACCTTCAACTGGCGTGAGCCGTACGCTATACCATTTCCAAACTATAGGAGGACGCAGCCTAAGCCGCTCCCTGAGGCATCGCTATAAATCTCGCAGCCATCCGAACCACATGTCGAACTCAAAATAGGTGTTGTGGTCAGATGACCCTTCAGTTCCTCAAAAGCTCGTGCGCACTCTGGAGACCACACAAACTTCTAATCCTTTCTCGTCAAGGTAGTGAGAGGTAAAGCTATTCGCGAGAAGCTCTCTACGAACCTCCTATAGTAGCAGGCAAGTCCCAGGAAACTCCGGACTTCCGCCACTGAAGTTAACACTGGCCACTCCTGTATAGCTGCTATCTTCGCTGGATCCACAACGATACCCTCTCCACTAATGACATGACCGAGAAACGCCACAGACAATAGCCAAAACTCGCACTTAGAGAACTTAGCATATAGTCGACTCCTCCTCAAGGTGTGCAAAACCAACCTCAAATGGTTCGCATGATCCTCCTCTGACTGCGAGTATACCAATATGTCATCTATGATGACTATCACAAATCGGTCTAGATACTCCCAAAAGGTTTTGTTCATCAAATTCATGAATACCGATAGCGCATTTGTCAACCCGAACGGCATCACGGTGAACTCATACTGACCATAGCGTGTGCCAAACGCTGTCTTAGGAATATCACTCTCCCTTATACACAACTGATAATAGCCAGACTTCCGATCCAGCTTTGAGTAGACGGTTGATCCAGCCAACTGATCAAACAAATCATTGATTCTTGGAATCGGATACTTGTTCTTCTCTGTCAGCTTGTTCAGCTCTCGGTAGTCAATGCATAGACGCAGGCTCCCGTCCTTCTTTTTCATGAAAAGGACCGACGCACTCCAAGATGAACCACTTGGACGTATGTAACCCAGCTCTAGCAATTCCTGCAGTTGAACCTTCAGCTCCGCCATCTCCTTTAGCGCCACTGTGTATGGTGCACGGGACACAGGTTTCACACCTAGCACCAGATTAATAGGGAAGTCAATCTCTCGCTGGGGTGGGATCCAAGGGAGATCCTTAGGGAACACATCGACGAACTCTGACACAATAGGAATGGCACCCAAACGAGACTTCAGTTCTAAAGTCTCCAATAGCGTGAAGAACAACTCCGCGCCCTTCAAACCCGCTTTGACCACTTGGAGAGCAGACATCAGTGTCTTGCTCGATCCTCGCATACCAGCGAATTTGGTCTCGCATTCAGTACCCTGCCCCAGGGTGATTTCCTTCGAGTTGCAGTCAATACATGCACGCTGCTCTAAAAGCCAATCCATGCCAAAGATAACGTCGAAGTCGGATATAGGCAGTACAGATGCTTCCAACTTAAAATCATGATTCTCTATCCGCACTTGAACACAGCAGGACCTATCTGCACGCATCAAGCAACCGTTAGGCAGCAAAACATCCAATCTATTAGTTGAAAGACCAGAAGACACTCCGATGCGCAATACGAAGTCCTTGGATAGAAAGGAATGAGAAGTGCCTGTATCGAACAGTGCTCTCGCCGGATGATCCCAAATTAGGATAAAACCTAATTCAGACAAGTTAAAGAAGACACATGGTAACAAGTATATAAAGCAGTAAAAACTGTATACTATGTCATACCTGTCACCATGTCGTTCTGTTTTATACCATCTTGTTGGCCAAGGTTGTAAACTCGAGGCTATGTAGGAGTATAATGAGAAGCTGATGACTCCATCGCGTTGCCATTTTCAGCATAAGATGCTCCAGTCTTCTTCTCAGTCTTTGGCGGGCCACTGTGACACTCTCGGGCGTAGTGTCCCCCCTTGCAACATGTATAACACGTAACCGGGCCTCAACGCGAAATAGCTCCAGAAGAAATGGAAGGAGGGGCTGGTCCAGACGACTTAGCCTTCTTGTTCCACCTGTTGAGACTTCGAAGAGGTATGCACCTTGTACTATGGCTTCTTCACAGCCAAGTCTTTCTTACTATGCACTCTCCTCATGTCCTGATCCAAAGATCGGGCAGTGTTTACCAAAACCTGAAAGCCCTGCATCATCAGGCCTGAGAGAAGCAACCTCAGGTCATCCCGCAGTCCTTCGTAAAATCTGTTGGTCTTTTGCTCCTCGTCTGTAAATGTGAAGCCGGCGTACTGCCCCAACCTTGTTAACTCATGTAAGTAGTCGTCAACAGAACCTTCTCCCTGGGTCAAGCGCTGAAACTCATTCTCCAATGCAATTCTCTGCGTGGAAGGGAGGTACCTGGCCAAAAACAGTCTCACGAATTCTTCTATAGAAACGTCTGATAGATTCCTGCCAGCAAGCTGGTGCAACTCCAGCTCATCCCACCATAGCCTTGCCTCTCCATCTAGTAGGAAAGTGGTTATGGTCACCTTCTGTGCTTCATCTGTCTCTGTTGCCGTCATGGTTCTCTTTATACGTGAGAGCCAATCTTCGACCTGAGTCAGTGATTCCACTCCTGAAAATGTAGGAGGATTGAAGCTCAACACATGTCAACTGCTTTTTTGTTGCTCGCTTTGCCGTCATAGGCTCAGCAGGCACTTGCCTCGCCACCATTGGCTCAATTACGACAGCCTGCCCCGGGGCCACCATAGGGCATACTTGCTCTCTTGGCTGCGCATTGATCATAGCGAACACAGCTTCCACAACTAAACGAATTTTCTCGGCAGAAGAAGGAGGTGTAGGCACCTCCGCTGGTGCATTACTCTCTGCAGAATGCTGATTTTGAGACTGTTCAGCACCACTTCTGGTCACCTATAGATGTGTCACAAGCACTTTAGCGACTAAAAGACATAGCAAACAACAAACAAAGGAAACCTCAGGTTTTACAAACAATATTGTTAATGTGTTTTTCATTCCTAAGTGGACATTCATGGGTTCTTTTCATGTTATAATGGCAACACACATGAGTGCTCACCACCCCTTAAAAGGAGTTAGACCACGAATTCAAATAAGGAGGATCGACACCAGAGTCTGATACCAAATTGTAACACCCCCCATCCATCACGAATAATATAACAGAAGGTCCGGCTGGGGCCCCACGTCATATGAAACGAACAGACGAAAGAGTTACTAAATGAAACCAAATTCCCTTAAAGATTTTGAAAACACAATCCTAACACAGAGTTGCATTCTAGCGGAAGAATAAAAAGAGTTTCATAAAAACCGCACCCAAAGGCGAATGTCCACTAACCACAATAGAAATGAAATACAACGTCCATAACTGGCCTTAAGGCCTTACAACTAAAGTGTTTAACACAAATAAAAACGGTTTGCAGATATCGGCACGCAGGCCGACAACACATGAAAAGCAACTAAACAAACAGTTGGGCCTTCGAGGGCCATCATAGCAAGAAGGGCTTCAGCCCGCTATTTCCCGTTTGGCTCCGCAGCACCTACAAGCAAACATTCCACCAAGCGGCGGCAAACAAAGCAACGGTCAGCAGGGGCTGACCAAATTATAACAACCCCACCCCTTTCTCGGGGTGGCGGTGCTTCCTCCCTACAAGCGGATTAGCATAAATACATAAATCTAGATTGTGTTATTTAAGCGCCATTCAACACAAACGTTGGCGCAACCGACCCAACGCCTCGTGCACACAGGGCACCTTAACAGTGTACCAGACTTCCCTGAGTCCCACCACCATTCTCAGACCTAGAATAAATGACAACACGCTGAGCATTCGCTAGCCGTGACTCAAGGTCCTCGGCTCTCTCCTATTCCTGTAGCAACACACCAATTTCCTTAGGAAGTTGAACTAAACCACATAGTGCAGGTACAGTTCAGTCAAGCCCGCTGCTTAAATCGTCGTACCCAACACGCACGATGCGGGTCAACCTCCCCTTGCCTGTTATCGCATACATAACCGATTGTTATGTAACAAGGGTGGCACTCGCGGACACCAGAGTTGCGCGCCTAATGCAAACAACTCCACATACTAGCCCTACAGTCTCCGAGAGACGGGCTTCGCACAAACATGACAAAACTCCACGGGAGTTAATGCCGACGATCCAACGACTTCATGCAAACATTAGGGTATTTCCTGGAGCACACCTCCAGTACTAACTGCTGCCCCGGGCAGACCCCCATTCCGAAATATTCAACTTTCACGGAGTCTTCTCCGGCAACCACAGAACATCACCAATCCAGACCAACATGTCTGCATGGGCTTCACACAACATGCCTAAACCGTACTCGCGCTTTCGGGTGCTAATGCAAATAATAGCGGGGATATAAACATCGACCCATCGGAGAGCACCCTTCCCCCACCCGTCGGTGGAGAGGGGTTTCCATGCAAATATGCTAATTAAGGGCTTCACCTGCCCAAGAAGAAAAGTCGTTAGCCTTGACGCGTGTTTCTGAGGCATGGCTCGGTCACGAATGGCCTTCGCAGTGGCTGTCCAAGCACGGATCCGGCTTGCACACGCCGATTCGAGCTCCGACACGAACGTTTCGCCGCGATCCCTAGCCAAACGCGAGTTGCTCTCCTATAACACCTCCGGACGACCTCCTCCCACAAGCGTAAGCCCAACCCTAACCGGCGGCGGTTAGGACAAGGAAGAGGAGTCGGGTTTGCTCTTCGTTGGCGGAGGCCTCTACTGCGAGTGAGAGTGAAAGAGAAGAAGGGGGATCAGGCTTCTTCATCTTAGCCGACGACGGGAAGGAGGGAGGCGGGGCTCGGGCTCGGCTTGCGCGTGAGAGAGAAGGACATGAGATATGGAGGAGGGGCTCTAGCTGCTCCTTCAGGCGGCGCTCAGGTTACGTTTGAGAGAGAAGCCGAGAGAGGGAGAGGGAGATATATAGATCGAGAGGGAGAGGGAGAGAACGGTTGCTGCGCGCGAGAGGAGAAATTGGGATCGGGAGAAAAAGGGATAGCGGCTGAGAGGGGTAAAGGGTAAGGTTAGGTTTTATATTAAAACCCTAATCCGAAAAATGATATTCGCACACCAAAACCCCTAAACGCACACCAAATAGAATTTAATCGCGCAACACGATTTTGGGGCGTTACATACAGTCCTGCCAGCTAGCTAGGTGAGAGCCTGGTCAGTGGGTCTGATCGGGGTCACCTCTCCAAACAACCTCCAACCACTGAGTGAGCCTACAGTCATACCAGCTAGGTGAGAGCCTGCTCAGCGGGTCTGCTTGGGATCTTGCCCTCCATCCGTTTCACTCTCATGCCATGAAAGAAGAAACCTGGAATTCCATTAAATCAAAAGGCCAGCACAAATTTACAAATATTAAAAGATGGAAGAAGGTTATGGATAGAATCTTTTTAAGTCGTCGTCGCTTCGAGCATGATCGAGGGGTGCCCTGTCCACATCCTGGAGGTGGTACCCTCCTGACTTCAGGACCTCCTTCACTACAAAGGGCCCTTCCTAGTTGGGATTGAGTTTCCCTACCGAGGCCCCTCTGCCCGCCGCGTCTACGTTTTTGAGGACCAAGTCGCCCCTCTGAAACTGTTTGATCCTTATATGTTTATCAAAGTATCTCGCCATCCGGCTCTTGATTTCTTCCTGACGTATCAATGCCAAATCCCTGAGTTCTTCTACCAGAACAAGAGAGAGTGTTTGCTCCTCCTCGTTCTCTTCCCTCCATCCTTCGTCTCCCTTCTTTGCAGCAGCTATTCTTGGAGATGTGACCTCAAACTCTATTGGTATGACGGCCTCCGAGACAAGAGAGAGTTTAAAAGGAGTTTCCCCCCTGGCGGTAGTTGGTGTGGTCCTTAAGGCCCAGAGAACTAAAGGGAGCTGTTCCACCCAACTTCCCCTTAAATTCTCACTTTCTTCTTCAAGAGATTCACAATAATCTTGTTTGCCGCTTCCACCTGCCCATTGCTCCGAGGATGATGAACCGAAGTGAAACGGAGGTCTATTCCCAGCCATATACAGAAATCCATGAATTCTCTGCTGGTGAATTGTGGCACATTGTCAGTGATAATGGCCAGCAGAAGCCCATGCCTGTAGATGATCTCTCCCCATATGAAATTTTTGACCACCTGCGACGTCACCTTAGCCAACGCCTTCACCTCCAGCCACTTTGAAAAGTAATCCACCGTGACCAGTAGAAGTTTTCTTTGGCCACTAGCTTGGGGAAAAGGACCCACTAAATCTAGCCCCCATATTATAAAGGGCCAGGGGGCCGTGATCGTGCGTAATCTTTGGGCGGGAAGGAGTTGGATAGGGGCAAACTCCTGGAACTTTTGGCATCTCTTCGTGAATTCCTCCTCATCTTTCCTGAGGGTAGGCCAGAAGTAGCCTTGCCTCAGCACTCTCGCCTCCAAAGTTCGGCTCCCTGAGTGACTCCTACATTCTCTTGAATGAATTTCTTCTAGGCCCTTAGAACCTCCCCCTCAGATACGCATCGAGCCAGTAAACATAATAGCGTCTTACAGTATAATGCCCCATCCTTCAGCAGGTAGTATGTCGATTTATACCTGACCCGCTTCTTATCGAAATCCTTCTCGGGAAGTTGCCCCGAGGACAAAAAGATGATGAAGGGGTCCATCCAAGACCCTTGTTGGTCTACCTCCATTAATTCTCCTTCTTCTATGGACGGCCTGAAGAGTTCCATCACCATTCCTCCAGCCCGAGGTCTGTATTTGGCGAGTAGGTCCGCCTGAGCACTTTCATCCCTCGGGACGTGTTGAATTAAAAAGCTGTGGAATTGCCCGATGATGTCTTTGACCTTTACCAGATATAACTGGAGGGTGGGTTCCCTCGCTTTAAATTCTCCTCTGATTTGCCCTGCGACCACCATAGAGTCTGTGGAGACCTTAATGTCATGTATGCCCTGCTCCCAGGCTAACCTGAGTCCCGCGATAATCGTCTCATATTCTGCTTGGTTGTTAGTGATTGTGAAGTGGATTTTCAAAGCCTGCTCAATTATGTTCCCTTCTGGACTTACCAAGATCATCCCTCCTCCTAAAGAATTCTTTCCCGACGCTCCATCCACCAATATATCCCAAGTAGCTCGAGAGGGTGCCTCCGCCTCTCGGACCTCGACTATGTAATCTGCCAGGAAATCGGCAACTGCCTGTGCCTTGATGGCCAGCCGAGGAGTAAAAGTGAGGTCGAACTCACTGAGCTCTATCGACCATTTGTCCAACCTCCCAGAATGCTCTACCCCCTCCAGGATGAAACAAAGGGGGTGATCCGGCACTACCTGAATCGAGTGGGCCTGAAAGTATAACCTAAGCTTTCTGGCTGATATGATGAGAGCGAATGCCAGCTTTTTAAGGATAGGGTACCTGAGTTCCGTCTTCTTCAGGACCCTACTCACGTAATAGATTGGGAACTGCTTTTTTCCTTCCTTTCGTACAAGAACAGAACTTACAGCTCCGGTTCCCACTCCTAGGTACAAGAACAAACCCTCCCCTTCTCTTGGCCCTTGGAGTAGAGGCGTCCGGGTGAGCTGTTGTTTAAGAGACTGAAAAGCCTATTCACATTCAGGGGTCCATTCGAATTTCTTGCCCCGTCTTAGTGTTCGGAAGAAAGGCGAGCATTTCTCCTCAGCCCGAGAGAGAAACCTGCTTATTCCGGCCAGCTTGCCGGTGAGACGTTGGAATTCCTTGGCATTTTTTGGAGATTCTAATTCTAAGATTGCTTTCACCTTATCTGTATTAGGTTCTACTCCTAATGGGGTAAGGAGGTGCCCTAAAAATTTTCCCCTGTTGGATCTGAAGACACATTTTAAAGGGTTAAGTCTCATCTTGTATTTTCTTAAGGTTCCAAAGGTCTCCTCCAGATCTAAGATGTGAGACCTGAGATCTCGGCTCTTGATCATCCAATCGTCCACATAAACTTCGAGGTTCCACCCCTTCTGTTCCAGAAAGATTTGATCCATCATTCTTTGATAAGTCGCCCTCGCGTTCTTCAATCCAAAGGGCATCATGTTGAAACAGAAACACCCATCTTCCGTATTGAATGTGATATCTTTGACATCTGGCGGGTGCATGCGTATTTGATGATACCTTGAAATGCATCTAGAAAGCTCAATGGTGAAAAACTGACGGCTGAGTCAACCAGCGCGTCGATTCGAGGCAGAGGATAACAATCCTTATGGAATGCTTTATTCATGAGAGAAAAATCCACACACATCCTCCATTTCCCCTCACCCTTTTTCACTATTACAACGTTACTCACCCACCCCGGATATTTACATGCAGATACAAACCCCGCCTTAAGCAGCTTCTCTACTTCTTCTTTGATGGGTCCGGCCATCTTAGTGGCGATGGCTCTCTTCTTTTGTTGTACAGGACGAGCATTGGGGTCGAGGTTGAGACAGTGGCACGCCACGTCCGCGTCAACCCCCGGCATGTCGGCTACGTTCCAAGCGAAGATGTCGATGTTCCTCTGTACGTATGCCCTGATCTATTCCTGGTCCTATGGACTGAGCTCTCGACTGATTTTTACCTTTTCTTTTCTCCCTTATTTGGCGAGGATCTCCATCTCCAGCACCTCAACCTCCGCCTTCGGCCTCGACAGCTCCGCCTCTTTCTCCTGCTCTCCCAGCGTATCCTCCTGTTCCCTGGCTTCACAGTCTATTGACTTGTGCTCCACAATGGCCACAACTATTTCCTTCAGAAACTTCCCTATCTCTTCGTCGCTTGGGATTCCTTCTTTCAACAGTGAACTTCCACTCTTTTTTAGTCGGGCTTCCCCCCGGGACGACTCCCCCATTTCTTTCATCTTTCTTTTTTCTTCCCCTTCCACTTTCCTTCGACTCCACCTCTCCTTTCTCCTCCTCTACCCCCATCTCTCATTCTTTCTCTCCCGCCGTTTCCGGCCCCACCACAATGCCTCTCTCCATATCTACTTCTCCTTTCCCTTCAACCTCCCTTTCTCCTTTCTCCTCTCTACTCCCATCTCTCCTTCTTTCTCTCCTGCCGTTTCCGGCTCCACCGCAATGCCTCTCTCCACCTCTACTTCTCCTTTCCATTCGACCTCCCTTTCTCCTTTCTCCCCCTACTTCTCCCCCAAACTCCTGTTCCCATCGCTCCATCCTCTTCTCCATTTACTCGACCTCTCCTTGCCAAGAAATGGTATTCACCGTGGTCACATAGCACTCTCGGGCGGCCTTTGGATATCCTCGTACTCTGATCTGGGTCCCTCTAGCAATGAGCTTCAGGCATTAGTGGAAAGATTACTGGACACACCTAAATGCACTGATCAAGGGCGCCCAAAAATGGCGTTGTAACTGCTGTGGGCATCCACTATGACAAAACGACAATTCCTGGACATCCCCCCGTAGTCACTTGGAGTCCTACTCCCCCTCAACTTCCTTTCTCCTGAGAATCTGAACAACTGCCCATCTGCTACTAGCACTCTTCGAGCCTCCAACCTCATCTCATTGAATGCCTTTTTGAAGATGACATTCACCGAACTCCCATTATCGACCAAAATCTGCGACACCGTGAAGTTTTTGATGGCGGTCCGGATCACCGGCGCATCACAAAAAGGATCTTCGTGGTCCGGTATGTCCTTTCGGGAGAAGGTGATCTTTTTTTTCGGGGGAGGGGATTGTGACATCGAGTCTATGCTCCGACGGTACATGGTATGAAGGATCTCCTTACGGCAGCCTCAATCCCAACTCCCCATGGATCACTCTGATCCCCCTCGATCTCCTACATCGGCTCAATCCACACACTGGTCCTCCTCCCCAGTCCCAGTCACCTCCACTATTCTCACTAGTTGCTGTTGTTCCCCTGCTACCCTAGATCTCTTCATCTCCAAAACTTCCGGGCAGGTAGCTGTTGCGTGACCTTCCTCCTCATGGAAATCACAATATGGTAACACTACCTCCTCCCCTCGTCTCCTCTCCTGAGGGTTCCTCCTTCTTCCCGCTCCTACTCCTGCTCTTCCTATTTCTCTGCCCTTATCTCTCCCTCGGCCGATGGCCATAGCTTGCTGAGGCGGGGGTAGGGGTGGTCTATGACCATATCCCCACCCCGGCTAGTTGAACCTTCCTGGTCCTCCTTGATGGTTCCTTCCTCCCTGGGGGAGACCTCTTCCTTGCCCATGGGCAAGTCCTCCTTGCTGCCTCCACTCTAATTCCTGATATGTCGGCACCCTCGGCTCTTCCCTCCTTATACCTTCTTGTTGTCTTCCCCCTCCTTATTCCCTTTACTCGACCTCCGTCAATCTTGTTAGTTTTCTAGTGAAGGCTGGGTTTGTCGCCTCCATCGCTATCTCTTTCCCGACCTTCTCCATCAGTCCCTCAAACGATAGCGGCGCTTTCCTGGTTATGCTCATCTTAAAGAAACCCTCCCGTAGTCCAATAGTGAAAGCCATCTGGAGAGCAAATCCAGGCACTTCCTAAATATCCAAAATCTCCTCCTGGAACCTGTCTACGTGCTGGGCTAGGAACTCATCCGCCCTCTACCAGATCAGAAAAATCGACTCTGGATTATTCTTCCTTTTCTTTAAGGTTGAGAAGTGCAACTGGAAGCTTTTACTTAGGTCTTCAAAGCTGTATATTGAGCCCATCGGGAGTTGATGAAGTCAGTCCCTAGCTTTATCCTTCAAGGTGATGAAGAAAAGACGACACTGGAATGCGTCCGTCATCGGCCTAATGGAGACCGCATCTTCGAACAATTGCAGGAGCTGGTGTCGGTCATCTTTTCCTACATAGTAGTTCATCTCGGACTCTCTGAACCCTTCTGGGACCAGAGCTGAAAGGATCAACTCGCAGAATGGGGAACCTCTCGCCACGGGTCTCGCCGCTCCCACTCGCGCAACAACGTCTCCTGGCGAGACGGCACTCGCAGGGCTTGGGAACAACTACCTTCCCATCAGGTCTCGCCCTCCTCCTTCTATCAGCACTTCCTTGTCGGGCCGCCTCTCGGGTGCGTCCTCCCTAACTCTTGCTGATACAAGCTCATCCTGTTGCGCGAGAGCGGGCGCCTGAGGTAGAGGAGTCGAGCAGTCTCCCTGCCGTGAGATCCCCTGTAACATGATGCCCTTGATGGAAGCCATGAATTCCTCCCTTCCTACGAATCTTCTCGGGTTCTCTGACCCATCCCCGTCTCCTTCTCATGACCTCCCGCCATGAGGTAGCTCAAGATTATTCTGTGTAGGTTGCGGTCCATGCTCACCGCACTAAAAATGTTGAAGCCAGTAACCCAACCTCACCTAGAGTTCAGACTTGAAGTTGCAGCCCACACCTAATCTTCTCAAACCACCCCCTTGACGTGAGCCTCAGAATCAGAAACAGACTGAGGGCCTCAGCTTGGAGGTCCCACCTCTTTCCCGGAAGAATCAAAAGCTCTTCCCCTCCCTAGCTAGTGCTGAGCTAGGTACCTTGGAGGAAGAAGATTGAAAGGGTTCAACAACCTTTTCAAAGTTCCTTATCGGTCTATTTATAAGCCTCTGAGTTTGACCTGTCAATAACCAAATTGAACCGACCTGAAATTACCAAAATACCCTGAGTTGGGTCCGCCCACAGCCAAACTTCGTTGTTCTGAAGGGTTATACGCAGATCGCAAAGGGAAAAAAGGTAAAATTACCTGGGGTAAAAGAGTAAAATCCCCTCTTGGGGGTAAGAAGGTAAAAACACCTTTTCCTTATATGGCGTTTGAGAAAATAACCGGCGGGCGAGACGAGCCTACCTGCTCGTCTCTCTAGTCCCTTGCCTTGCGAGAGGCGCCTTGACACAAAAGGTCAGCACGTGCTGCAAGGGCCGTCTCTCCTGCTCCACCGCTCCCATCTCGCCCATTATATTCTGCCTCTTTAAAGTACCGGCGAGTTGACCCTATGGCCGTACTCGCCCCTACTGTCCTCACGGCCCTCTCGCGGATAACTCAGTACTCCTCCTAGAGTTGCCTCTCGCGAGACCAAGGTTGTATATCGTCGATGCAAACAATGTTGTCATGGTCTTTCGGCATTACCTGGGATGGGGGGATTACGGTCGTGTTTTGCTGCGACGGTGTTGCTTGTGATGGTATATGAATGTCAGTCTGGAATGACTAGAAAAGTGCAATGATGGAATCCAATCTCTCCGCAATATCCTTGCTGACTTTCTTGTCCAATGCTTTTATTTCACTATGAATATACTTTCTTAAATATTTCTCTGTCTTTTTCCCCTCCATCAGCTTCTTCACCATCTCCTTCTCCTTTTTGTTTTCCTCTTTCAGTTGTTGAATTTCCTCATTTTCCTTCTTTACACCCTCTCTTGTTCTTTTGATTGTTTTCTTACGTAGGAGTTTCCCTACGGCCTCAAATGATGACTCCACATCCTCAGCACCTAACAACTCTTGCTTTTTCATGCTGTACTATGTAAACTTTGTGTGAACCTAGAACACACAAAATTAATATAGTATGAGTTTAAACTTAACTAGAGACAAAGGTATTGGCTGCATATATTATGCTTATCCGATTTTTCACACGTAACTTTGTTGTCAGGTCCCTGCAAAAATTATAGCTGAAGCTTCCCTTCGAAGCCCAACAGGCTATACGCGGTCTGCCCAAAGAATTTACTGGAACTTGCATACTACTATGCTCAAAGAACCAGACTTAAAAAGGAACACATTTAATAAGTGACATACATGTGAGAATGATTGGTAAAGTTGAGAGTTTGGTTCTTACAACAAGCACAATCAAACATCGTTCTAGATACTCAAGGCTTGCAGGATCTTCCCTGGAGCAGCTTAGCCTATGTAAGAACTGAAATTGGGAATGTAGGAATTTATGAATGGCTAGGGGCCAATTGTATCTCCTGAACTCATCGAGTCCATCAAAATCACGTAAGAACTAATGAATTCTAAGCGACTTCAAGGGAAATAAGAACTTGCAAAGTATGTACTTTACAAGAACCTTCAACCTTCGACACTCCACCTCAGGGGTTGGCTCTTCGATAGCCAATTGATTCATCTCACTCAATAGGTTCTTCTGATTCTCAGTGGAATATGGTGCTCTCTTAAAACTAAACTCCTCTCCTATATTTGACAGTTCTAGAATTAGTGCAATTTCATTCACCGTCAGCTTCACATAATATTATCCAAGCAGAAAGGCCTCCGTATCTGGCCTATACAATCGGATAATCCTATATAATAAATGGACGTTCTCAGGAAGATCTGGGAGGGAGAAAATTGTAGCGGGTCAGCATCACTTAATGGAATATTTGACTGTTCAGACAATTAGTCCAAGATGGGCTCGATAATGCTTCTTGAAAGTTGATATGACACATCTACTGTTTAGATATGTACTAATTGAATGTTCTGTCATCTACACTGTTTCTAACAAATTAGTAATAAATAAGGATATATGCTCATTTTCATGGAGTTCAACATTCAAAAAATAAGGTTATTTAATGTAATGAAGCAACAATGAATCAGGATTTTTAGTAAGTTTTCGGCCTGTACTACAGTAATTCCGGCCGGATTCATGTATTTCAACATACAAAAAATAGGGTTTCAGCATCCAGCAGGCATTTTAGTCGTTGATGTTAAAACCCTCTCGAAAAAATAGAGTATAGCAGACATTATTAAGGAATTAAGGAAAATGCAGCATACACAATTGGTTCGTCATACCAGAGATAAAGTAAAACACTCACAACCTATGTTGGCATTGCGGTGCAATGTTAGAAGGGTTTCTGGTCTGTACTACAGTAATTCCGGCCGGATTCATGGATTTCAACATACAAAAAAATAGGATTTCAGCATCCAATAAGCATTAGTCGTTGGTGTTGAAACTCTCTCGAAAAAAAGAGTACCAACTATATATAGTACTGAAGAATCATGAGATTGGAAGAAAATGCAGTATACAAAAAAAAATCGGCATACTAGAAAAACAGTTCATCGTGGGATGTCATCGTGCCGCCACAGCTTCTACGTCACTACCCTAAATCAAAACCTGCTCCGGAGGGCGAGCGGGGAAAGACTTCGGCAATGTGAGGAGAGGCCTGAAGGATCGTCGTTCCGCGCAGAGGAGGGAAGCTGCGTCGGGGAAGAAGACACGGGATTGGCGCATGAAAAAAAATACGGGGGTTTCAAAAAAAACCCTTTTCTTGAAGGAGGGAGAAGAGAGGGCGCTCCGGTCCTATTTAAAGGGTGACAGCTGAAATATGAGCTTAGCCCGCCCTACAGTCGATCATCGGCCTCTCTGTTCTTCTCCCCATCGTCGCTGAAGAAGAAGATCGCCGCAAGAGGCAGTTCGACGGACAGTTTGGGCTTCTCCTCTTTTCGCTGCATGGGATCTTCTTCCTCCTCGCAGAAATCAGAGAAATCCCTAGGTCAGCGCTTTCCTAAATGTTAGGTTAAATTCAATTGAAAATTAACCTCCAATTCTAATTCAATGTATCCAAGTCCGTCCAAACGAACTATGCCTATAAATTTTCCTTACATTTTGGTGAATTCGTTTCTTGAACTCCATCCTGTGTCATGGGTGACTCCACAAGATCTAAAGACACCCAAAATCAATTCTTGGAGATCAAGAACACATTAAACTCGTTTCTTGCACTCGATCTGCAGTGAAAGAAAATGTCTTGGTTCAACAAGTTATGAAGGTTCACGAAGCAACCTCAGATCAACCCACTGCTTTCCGAGTAGAATTACTGTCACGTTTGGCAGAACTGTAACCTTCATTATTCGGTATTGTGTTGTTCTTCCCTAGAAGTAACATATCCTCCGGCTGATTTCTACAACATAGCTGGAGCCTATATGGGTAGCAAGCATACTTTGGTCATATGTGTGTTTTTAGTTGTATCCTTATATAGGAAAAATTATGTCAGTGCTTCTTCATCTTTTGTTCTGTATTGGCGTCGAGCTGTCTGGGTGAGGGAACAAACCATTGATTGTATATCTACTGGAGCGTATTCTTACCAATAAGAAAATAAAACTTGCAAATTATGAAATAAACTTGATAGAATCACGAGGGCCAATTTCAAGAGGTTGGTTTCTTCTAGAAGCTCTTCTTCAAAATGAGAGTTCTCAAACCTAAAAGATAAATTACGAAATATTTCCTCCTAGATACTAGCATGCACGAAACACATGTGTCACCAAAGAATCTGGTCTTATCAACAAACGTCACACTTGCGTAACTAGCATTGCATTGTTAAATGCCTCAAGAGTCAGGGCACAAAAATCCATGCCACCAACCACTTTAGTCTCACACAAAGAGCGCCAAGAAATTCATCGCGGCCCACTCTTACCACCACCTTCCCACCAAAAAGGTGCAAGCACAGTCACAAGCTCCCGAAGCATGCATCATGAAAGATGAAAACAACACATCACAAAAGTGGGAATAGCCATTAACAACGCTGTAGTGAGTATTTGAATTCTGCCCCTCCCAAACACCAACACCAACAGAGCGTGTAAATTGAACACAAAAGATTGTTGGAATGGAATTCCAGCCCGTAAGGTCGTAACATGATAAGGTTGATGGACACAAATGACAGATCGGACCACTGTCTCAGTAGTGTGATGAAACAACATTATAGTAAGACTCCATTTGGCAAGGCGGCGACATTTGTGGATACGGTGATTAGAAATTGTCGTTCGTGAATGTTGAAATTTGTGAAGTGGAAGTGGTTGATGAGACATGCAGGGCGGCCTGGGCGGACAGATCTGGCGGACTGGGCGGACTGCTGTTATGCGGCCTGGTGATAGGTCTAGTGGAAGCTGGTTGTTCTTCTGAGCGGGTTGTGCGGTTTAAGTCCGCAGACTGGGCGGCCTGTTATCTGCGGATAGGGCGTTGGCTGATTGATTTAGCCAATGAGCGGCATGAGCGGATAAAGGCTTGCGGACTGGTGCGTTGCTCAGTGGCCGCATTGCAAACTTGTGTAACCGACGGTTTGGCTCATGTCCGTGGGAAGCTTGCGGACTGGCGTGTCCGCGGTGTGTGCTGTTGCGGACTGGGCTTAGAGCTTGGCTGTGGCCTTGCTAAGCTCTGGTGGTACAGCAGGTGGCCGTTGCATTGGGCAGGTGTGCGAGTAGCTTGCGGACTGCTTCTCCTTGGAGGAGTGTTGGCGGTCTGTGTTGCTAGGATGTTTGGCGGTCGGAGCTATGTCCGCCATGCTCGCGTTCGGTATTTGGTGGTTCTGCACTTGGTCACACTCTGTACCAAGACCAGTGTGTCCGCAGTATCCGCCAAGTCCGTTGTTGACCGGGCGGACTGTTGCTAACTCTGCCTTTGGTCGTGGACTTGTGGCGGATGGTGGCTTGAGTCTTTTTCTATGCGGACTGCCTCTGGTTTGTGCGGACAGTCACTGAAGGGGGTTGCTGTCCTGCAGTGGTTGAAGGCTTTGCGGGCTGATGCCTTGTCCGCATAGCTTGGGCGGACTGATGAGGGTTCGCCAAAGTTGCCTAGCTCCTGGCGAGTTTTTCCTTGGTAGCCGACAAAGTCCTTGCGGACTCGGCGGCCGGTGGTTTGCTAGCGCGCGAGCTGGGGCGGTGATCCTATGCACTAGGGCGGTGACCACACTCCTCACCTCGCCTATAAATAGGACCCCCTGGCACGTATACAATAACTGAGTGAACAGTAAGTGGGGGCTTGGTCAAGGGCTACAGTCTCAGTTTTCTGTCCGCGCGGATTGATTTAAAGTTAACTGTGTGTTGTGTGCAGGTCTCGCGGGTAGCTTCAAGGAGCCAGGAGTTTGGCTTTGACTTCGGTCAAGTGCTTGGAAGTGTGCGGTCTCTGCGGTCTCAGTAGGTCGCTCTGCAGCTTGTCAGTTCTCTACTTCAACTTTATCAAGTTCCAATAACCTGTCCGCCGGTCTCAGGCGGGTAGGCGGTCTGTTCCTCAATTCATCAGTAGGAGGCGAATAACGGTGCGTCTGTGCGGTCTCGCGGCCTCGGCGGTCTCCGTGTCTATTCGGCGGGTTGCAGCTTCAGCTTGGGCGGGTTCGACGGTCTTGGCGACTTCGGCGGTCTCGGCGGGTTCCAGTGCTGTCCGCCCGGCTTGGTTTTTGGTGCTTTCTGTTTACAGCTGTTTGTATTAGAGAAATCATGTCTCGCTACGTATACCTCGCCTTGTAAAGAAGTTAAATGAATATAAGATCTGCTTGTTCTTCCATGTGCTTGGTGTGTTGAGCTTGCTCCCTGTTTTTCCGATAGATCAAAGTGTGAACTGGGTAGTGCCGAAGATATTAATTTGGAGTTTGAGTTATCTTGCTGACCACTTTGAGAAATTTTAACATGGTATCAAAGCAAGGTTCAGTTGCGTGAGCGGTGATCAACCAGTGTTGTTACTCAGTTCTTCAGTGGTGATCAACCTGTGTTGTTGCTCGGAGCTTCTGAAAGGTTGCCAACAGGTATTGCAATGAAAGAGAGTTACGCAAGAGGTCTTGGCATTGAACTCTTATCGCCGACTAACTTCAAGAAGTGGAAGTCGTGCATGAAGAGTTATCTTCTTAGTGAGGAGCTGTGGGAAGTCGTCGGTGGTGACGACAGAAAGGAGGTGACTGCTGCATTTGGTACTGCTGAGCAGGTTAGGCTCTGGAGAAAAATAAATGATAAGGCGGAGTTTATTCTCAAGAGGGCCGTGTCACCAGAACTGTTTGATCACATCATTGGATGCGAGTCGGCTGCTGATATTTGGACAACCAATGATGAGTTGTTCAATAGGAAGAATGTGGCGCGACTTCAGTTTCTATAGAATGAGTTGGCTAGGACAACTCAAGGAGACCTTACCATCTCGAAATACTTCTAAAGATGAAGAGCTTGTGTGCTGAGCTGTCGGCACTTGATCCTGATGAGCCTATCTCTGAGGCTAAGATGAAAAGGCACATAATCCGCGGCTTGCGGAAGGAGTATGTGGCTTTTGTGACATCTGTTCAAGGTTGGGCTACTCAGCCATCTTTGCTGGAGCTTGAGAACCTGCTTGCATCACATGAGAATTTAGCAAGGCAGATGGCTGGAGTGAATATCAATCAGGAAGGCAGTGAAACTCTCTTCTTAAGCAAGAAGAAAGGATGTGAAGGGAAGAAGAAGAAGCAGGTCGCTGGTGAGAAGGATCCTTCAACTTCATATCAGACGGAGAGGAGCAATGCTCCTAAGGACTGGAAGAAGAACTTGAAGTGCTACCGGTGTCATCAGCGAGGGCACTTCAAGAGGGACTGCAAGGTCAAACTGCAGCCTGGGCATGCTGCAGGAAAGGAGGAAGCTTGCTCGAGGAGTGAGGAAGAAGAATGGGGCGGAGCTTTCATGACGGGCACTTGTGTCTGTGCCTTGTATGCTGAGGACTTCAACGGCGAGTGGATCGTGGACTCCGGGTGTGGTCATCACCTCACCGGAGACAAGTCAAAGTTCTCCTTCATGCAAGCATACTCAGGTAATGAAGCTATTATCACTGCTGATAATATTGTTTATGTAGTAGAGAAAGAGGGGGTTGTGTCTTTAGGTAGTGATCAGGGGCCACTCACATTAAGGAGTCTGTATCACGTACCGGGCATGGAGAAGAACCTCTTCTCTGTGACCAATGCGGTGGACGCTGGTTATCACGTTCTGTTTGGGCCAACAGACGTAAGGTTCCTTCGCAACGTATCAGTGGTTAAGGCTGATGTTGCTCATGTCGGAAGGAGGGTTAAGAACTTGTTTGTTCTTGCCACAAATTCTTATGTTGATCGAATGAGGGCCAATGATAGCGCGGCTATCTGTCATGAGAGGCTGGGGCATGTAGGCATGGACAAGCTGAAGGCAATGTCTAGTAGAAGTTTGGTGAGAGGTCTGCCTAAGTTATCCTCCTTTGGTGACAGACATGTTTGCGCAGGCTGTCAATACGGTAAGGCACATCGCCTTCCATTTGATAAATCACAAACAAGGAGCAAGCAACCATTGGAGTGCATTCATGGCGACCTGATGGGACCAACGGTCACTGCCAGCCTTGGTGGAAGCAGATACATGCTTGTCTTGATTGATGACTACTCAAGGTATACTTGGGTTTACTTCTTGAAGGAGAAGTCTGAAGCCTTCTGTTTGTTTGTGGAGTTCAAGGAGTTGGTGGAAGGCCGGCTTGGCTTGCAGATCAAGAAGCTTAGAACAGATAACGAGGGTGAGTTTGTTTCCTCCAAGTTTTCTAACTTCTGCATGAAGCACGATATCCAACGAGAGCTCACTTATGCTCACACTCTACAACAAAATGGAGTAGCGGAGCGGAAGATCCGTCATCTGACGGAGACTTGCAAATGCTGGCTTCATACGAAAGACATCCCAAGGTCTTTTTGGGCGGAGGGGATTTCTTGTGCTTCTTATGTCATCAACAGGATGCCGCTCAGCCCAATCAACATGAAGACTCCTTTTGAGTTGTTGCTGAAGGAGAAGCCGAGTGTTGGACACCTTAGGGTGTCCGGTTCAACTTGCTATGTGCATGTCCCGGATGCTTCACGGACTAAGCTGGATGCAAAGGCAAGGAAGCTTGTCTTTGTCGGCTACGATGAGCGGAAGAAGAGATGGAAATGCATGGACCCTGCGACGAAGAAGTTCGTTGTATCAAGAGATGTTGTCTTTGACGAGCTGACGTCGTATGGAGGTGACTCGGTTGAGCTAACCGGAAGTAGCAAGGTTGATGAAGAACCGATGGTGGTTGCTGAAAGCATGGAAGAGGAGCTTGTTGTTTCACCAGCAGCTCCTGTTTCTTCTAACTCCGAAGCTGAGCCTTCTGGCTCAGGAAGCAGGGGGAGCATTGCTCAAAGCTTGCCCAAAGTAGGAGTTGAGCCCGAAGAAGCAATGGAAGCAGTAAGGAAGGAGCCGACCCTTCGGAGATTGAAGAGGGTTATTAAGCCACCGGCTCGGTACTGTGATGGGAATGCAGTGAGCTTTGTCTCCTGCTTCTTTGCGGGTCCTCTGGATGAGCGAGAGCCTGCAAACTTCAATGAGGTCATTGGAGTTAAGGAGTGAGAAAATGTCATGAAGGAGGAGATAGCTGCTCTCAAGAAGAATGAAACCTGAGACCTTGTGCCAATGTTGATGACATTACTCCAGTTACTTGCAAGTGGGTGTATAAGTTGAAAAAGAAGGCTGATGGGAGCATTGATAGATACAAGACTCGTCTGGTCGCTCGAGGATTCTCACAGCAGTATGGAGAAGACTATGAGGAGACATTTAGTCCGGTTGCAAAGATGACTTAAGTTAGAGTGGTGGTTGCCTTGGCTGCTAGCAAGGGATGGAAGATGTGGCAGCTTGACGTAAAGAATGCTTTTCTTTACGTAGAAATTGATAAGGACATCTTCATGGATCAGCCACTTGGATTTGTGTCTGAAGATCATCCGTACTAAGTCTACAAGCTCAGGAAGGCCCTCTATAGGTTGAAGCAAGCCCCTAGAGCTTGGTATGGTAAGATAGCAGAGTACTTGCAGTTCTGCGGTTATCTTGCGTACAACTCAGATTCGAGCTTGTTCGTCAAGAAGAAGGGGGAGCTTCAAGTCTTTGTCCTGCTGTATGTGGATGACATGATCATCACAGGGAATTCGAAGGAGGAAGTAGCAAGGCTCAGGGCTGAGCTTGCTATACGCTTCGAGATGAAAGACTTGGGAGAGTTTCATCACTTTCTCTGTCTTGAGGTGGAGAGGATGGAGTGCGGGATTCTCATTTGCCAAAAAGGGTATGCAGATCGCATTATGAAGCGGTTCGACATGGGCGAAGGGAAGAAGTGTTATACTCCACTGGAACCTGGGCTGAAGCTTCGACGAGATGAGGGAAGAATTCTTCCGAAGCCCTTAGTGTTCAGAGCTCTTGTTGGGAGCTTGATCTACCTGACGATTACAAGGCCAGACATTGCTTACGCTGTTGGCCGAGTAAGTCGGTTTATGGCTGAACCAAGGAAGTCTCATCTAGTGGCGGCAAAACATATCTTGAAGTATGTCAAGACAACTTCTGACATTGGACTCCTCTATAGAAGGGACTCGAAGTTTGCGTTGCTTGGTTACACAGATGCTGACTATGGCGGTGATTCGGATGATCGAAGGTCGACTTCAGGTTATGTGTTCACTTACGGTTCAGCTGACATCTCGTGGTGTAGCAAGAAGCAGGACTCGATGTCCGTCTCAACTACGGAGGCAGAGTATAAGGCTTCGGCCTTGGCTGCTCGGGAAGCCATCTAGTTGAGGAGGCTTATAGAGGATGTTCATGAAGAAGTGCAAGGGCCAACTTTACTCTGGGGTGACAATGAGAGTGCTCTCAAGCTGGTAAACAATCTAGTGTGTCATGCCAGGACCAAGCACATTGAGATCGATCACCACTTCATAAGGGAGAAGGTGTTGGAGGTATCTCTGTTGGTCGGACATGTTCAGAGTGAAGATAATCTTGCTGACATCTTCACGAAGCTACTGTCAAAGGGGCCCTTTGAGCGGTTGCGCAGCTTGCTGGGCTTAATCACCACTTCTCACTTCAAGGGAGAGTGTTGAAATTTGTGACGTGGAAGTGGTTGATGGGACAGACCGGGCGGCCTGGGCGGACTGGGCGGACTGCTGTTATGCGGCCTGGTGATAGGTCTAGTGGAAACTGGCTGTTCTTCTGAGCGGGTTGTGCGGTTTAAGTCCGCGGACTGGGCGGCCTGTTATCTGCGGATAGGGCGTTTGCTGATTGATTTAGCCAAGGAGCGGCCTGAGAGGATAAAGGCTTGCGGACTGGTGCGTTGCTCAGTGGCCGCATTACAAACCTGTGTAACCGGCGGTTTGGCTCATGTCCGCGGGAAGCTTGCGGACTGGCGTGTCCGCGGTGTGTGCTGTTGCGGACTGGGCTTAGAGCTTGGCTGTGACCTTGCTAAGCTCTGGTGGTACAGCAGGTGGCCATTGCATTCGGCAGGTGTGCGAGTAGCTTGTGTATTGCTTCTCCTTGGAGGAGTGTTGGAGGTCTGTGTTGCTAGGATGTTTGGCGGTCGGAGCTATGTCCGCCATGCTCGCATTCGGTCTTTGGTGGTTCTGGACTTGGTCACACTCTGTGCCAAGACCAGGGTGTCCGCAGTATCCGCCAAGACCGTTGTTGACCGGGCGGACTGTTGCTAACTCTGCCTTTGGTCGTGGACTTGTGGCGGATGGTGGCTTGAGTCTTGTTCTATGCGGACTGCCTCTGGTTTGTGCGGACAGTCACTGAAGGGGGTTGCTGTCCTGTAGTGGTTGAAGGCTTTGCGGGCTGATGCCTTGTCCGCATAGCTTGGACGGACTGATGAGGGTTCGCCAAAGTTGTCTAGCTCCTGGCGGGTTTTTCCTTGGTAGCCGACAAATTCCTTGCGCACTCGGCGGACGGTGGTTTGCTATCGCGCTAGCTGGGGCGGTGATCCTATGCACTAGGGCGGTGACCACACTGCTCACCTCGCCTATAAATAGGACCCCCCGACACGTATACAGTAACTGAGTGAACAGTAAGTAAGGGCTTGGTCAAGGGCTGCGGTCTCAGTTTTCTGTCCGCGCGGATTGATTCAGAGTTAACTGTGTGCTGTGTGCAGGTCGCGCGGGTAGCTTCAAGGCGCCAGGAGTTTGACTTTGACTTCGGTCAAGTTCTTGGAAGTGTGTGGTCTCTGCGGTCTCAGCAGGTCGCTCTGCGGCTTGTCAGTTCTCTGCTTCAACTTTATCAAGTTCCAATAACCTGTCTGCCGGTCTCAGGCGGGTAAGCGGTCTGTTCCTCAGTTCATCAGCATGAGGCGAATAACGGTGCGTCTGCGCGGTCTCGCGGCCTCGGCGGACTCCGTGTCTATTCGGCGGGTTGCAGCTTCAGCTGGGGCGGGTTCGGTGGTCTTGGCGACTTCGGCTGTCTCGGCGGGTTTCAGTGCTATCCGCCCGACTTGGTTTTTGGTGCTTTCTGTTTACAGCTGTTTGTACTAGCGAAATCATGTCTCGCTACGTATACCTCGCCTTGTAAATAAGTTAAATGAGTATAAGATCTGCTTGTTCTTCCATGTGCTTGGTGTGTTGAGCTTGCTCCCTGTTTTTCCGATAGATCAAAGTGTGAACTGGGTAGTGCCGAAGATATTAATTTGGAGTTTGTGCTATCTTGCTGACCACTTTGAGAAATTTTAACAGTGAACACCCGATCTCACCTACGGAACTTCATCCCCATTTATGTTCCAAATATATATTTTTTCTTGTTAACGGTCATAATCGTTGTCATATTAAACATACATTTTACGACGGTGACATTTTTGTCCAAACTCAACAGAGCAAATGGCGCCTTAAATTTCGTACGAGCATGTAGATTGCTACTTCCAAGGTGTTGGAGGATATAGGCTCTGTTTGGCGCGATGTTTTGCTCATATGAGTTTGCACAAAAATGCCACCGCCACAAAAATATATGTTTAGCATGACAATGGTTATGACAAGCAACAAAAAAAGAAATCGAGTTTTGAACATAAAAATGAATGAAGCTCTTTAGGTGAAATCGAGCATTCACAAATGATGGTTCAGAGTTGTTGTGGGTCACTTGAGGCTCTCAGTAGACTGGTCTAAATTAGACCGTCTTAGCTCCTGAACAGTCGAGTGCGCAAACAGTAACAAAGAGAAAAGACAACAGACAATGAGTTTTTTTAACGTGGAAAACCATGGAAAAAGGTCAAAAACCATATGTCTGAATCGGTGTCGACCAAATTTCACTATTTATTGCTGGTTGTACAGAGCTTTTAAGGGAAATCAACGGTGACAAACCGCTCCTCATTACAATTGCAGGGGGAAAGAGAGAGGAGGTGCGTTCGTAGGGTGACAGGTCACCGCTCTTGAAGCTAAGTGTTTTGACTTTATTTGCGGTGGAGAGCACACGCTCTATAGTCTTGGTGGATTTCTTCTTACGCCATGAAGCTGTAGCACAAAATCTTGGCGGTCCCCTAGCGAGCGATAAGTGATGGGAGCGCTACGTGCAGAAGGCTCGCGAGAGAAAGCTTGACGGCGGGTGGAGATCCGTAGGCGATCTTTGAAGGGCTTGAAGATTTTCAAGGTCGTCTTCGAAGACGAAGGAAATCTCTGGTGGAGCTCTCAAGCACATAGGAGGAAAGACGGGAGGAGAAAAGATGAGAATGAATGAGAGACTGCGACCCTATTTATAGACCCCATGTGTGATTATGGTAATTACGCAGTTATCCGCAGATCACAACCATCTTATTTATTAGTTGCAACGCAATTTAATATAGTTTAATGTGCATATATTTTAACAATTTTACATGCAAAGACCGATATAATTTTGGCTATTTCCACCCACCCGTGATGGTTGGTTACGGCGGTGGTTAGGCAGTTGCCACAGGGCCGACCGGCGGCGATGAGGCCGATTTGCAGCAAAACCCAGTCGGTAATCGGGCTAACAAGGGAGGGCCGCGTCGCGGCCGCACAGTCGAGGGCAGGGGGCCTCGCGGTTGTGTGTCTTGGCCGCGCGGCCAAGGGCGGCTGGTCGGGGGAGGCCGGCCGTGGGGGCCTCGCCGCTGCGCGCCGCAGGCGCGCGACCAAGGGCGGCCGGCCGGGGGAGGCCGCCCCCGGGGGTCTCGCTGCCGCATGTCCCGACCGCATGACCAAGGGTGGCTTGCCAGGGGAGGCCAATCGCGGGGGCCTCGCAGTCGTGCGTCGTGGGCCCGCGGCCAATGGGGCCGTCCGGACCCCGCGGCCGCACACCGTGGGAGCGCGGCCAAGGGCGGCCGCACGTCGTGGGCGCGCGGCCGAGGGAGGCCGATCGTGGCGGCCAAGGGCCCGGCTGCAGACGGCTTCCCAGCAGTCGTCTGATGGGTGGCGCGGAGGCGGTAGGTTCGTTGATCAGGCAAGGATCGAGTGTGCAGATCGCACACGTGCGGTGATTTCCCCATAACCTCTCACTAACTTTGTGGGGGTCTCGAAATTCCTGCTAATCGCAGCCCGAAATTCCTATAAATTGAAGAGAACCCCATCAAAAACCATCATGCTCACCGCCATTACTGTCGTGGCAAACGCAGTCATAAAAGCTCGTAACCCTCGTAACCCTCGTAACACTCGTAACCCTGTTCACACATGGTTGTGGAGTATCAGCAAAGAGATCCCATAAATATACATCTATATATTTACTATTAATAAAGTAAAAATATTCATTCATCAAACATATATCTTTCCAAGTTTACTCTTATTTATTAAATATTACAGATTTTTCAGCTTTTTATAAGTGAATTTAGTGTGTAAATTATTACTATTTGAGATAAGTATGATAACCTTATAAAATTTTGGGCATTACAAAGCCCCCATAAACAGTCTAAAGTTTGAAGTAAATTTACTATGAGTTTGTAACAAGTTTAAGGTGTAAATTCTATTCCCTATCAGTTTAGGGTTTCCATGACTATAATTTAGCATATGGTGTGGTCAATCAACTCCCTGAGTTTTTGCAAACTATTCACGAAGAAATGAACATAAATTTTTTACTTGGACCTCGTTTGACGCGGAGGTGGGCTTCAACAGAAATCCAATGGTTTTGTGCGACGGGGCTCCTGCCTAACAGGTAGAAACCGTGGTGGGTGGTTTCGTCCATGCGATCGGAGTGGATCCGCCCTGTCAAATGGAGCCTTAGTTTTCTTGAAATTTTAGATTTTCCCCCACCCAAAGATGCAAATTCTCCCCATCCAAAACTGCATTCGTGGAACATGTGAATTGGGATCCTCTCCATTTAGAGTCAAATTCATAATATTTATTTCATAATTAAGATGTTTTCTTTCTTCATTGGACGGAATAAAGTTTATTTTCTTTTTAAACAAAATAATATAGACGTTGGCTGTCTTGAGGTCAATGGTTTGAATTTTGGAAGCAGCCTTTTGCAAAAATGCAATGTTAGATTTGTCCTCAGTTCACATTTGTGCATGGGGAGCTTTGTGCACTGGGCCGCCATTTTTATAGACAAACAGTTGGACCCTTAAATAAATAAGAATTAGGCTCCGTTTGGCATGATGTTTTTGCTCTGTTGAGTCTAAACCAAAATGCAACTATCATCCAATGTATCAAATGTATGTTTTGCATGACAATGATTATGACCGTCACCACTAAGAAAAAAAAACTAATCTTGAACATAAAAATGAATGAAATTTCTTAAGTGAGATCGAGCATTCACGAATGATAGTTGATGACCACCTAGACTTCGTTTGGAGGGACTTATTTTCACCGGCCAAGCGGTTACGACCGCATGGTTCGTGCGGTCGTAAGCGCTTGACCAGTGAAAATATGCCCCCTAAACGGAGCCCTAATCGTGAGCACATGAGATAACTTCCCGCAGATTTGGCTCAGGAAAAAAAAATTCTTTCCCCGTTAAGTCAAATAACGGAGTTTTGACGGTTATGTACAACTCCATATCTGGCGAGTGGGGATCGACAGGAGCCAGACCAGCCAAGTCATCTTTTTTAAGTCCCAGGAGAGCCGGGCCCCTGGCGTCGAGTCCACTTGATGCCTTCCGCTGGCGTCGAGTTCACTCGACGCCTTCCGCACCGGCATCAAGTGAGGATTGTTCACCCGACGCCTCTTTCCTTGGCGTTGAGTGAAGCCCAGACACTCAACGTCTCTTTCTTGGCGTTGAGTGAGATCTTTGCAGCCCCGACGGCTCGCCCAGGTGGGGTGGAGCGGAACAGGGGCGAGTGGAGCAGCAGGTTCGCACTCGCCCATGGATCTTGGCAGGCAGTTGGCGAGTGGGGTATTTTTGGCCTGCACTCGCCCAGTGCCATAGGGAGGCGGCGAGTGCTAGCACCATCGAGCACTCGCCACCCCATGCGAGTGGAGGTTTTCAAGGGCCACTCGCCTAAGTGTTGTATGAGGTATTTTTACCATTTTTACCCTTGCTGGCCTGCCCATAGCCTTTTAGAACTGCAGAGTTATGTTGTTGGCAGACCAATCTGGACTGCACATAGCTGTTTAGAACAGCAGAGGTTGGCTGTTGACAGACCGTTTTCAGAAAACTATAAATAGACTCAAGGGGGTACCTTAGAAGGCATGATTACTTGTGTCCTGATCTTCTTGCGCTTTCTGAGGTATCCTTAGCTCAGCACTTGACTAAAATGGGGAAGCGCTCTAAGATTTTCCGGGTGTGTGGTGGGACATCCGTATTGGAGTCATGTGTCTGTTTCTTGTTCTAAGTCTCTAGATGTTTGAGTTTGTGAGGGAGAAGTAAGTGCGAGATCACCCCTTCCCCTAGGGTTCGAACTCCACATAAGTCGATTTTTGGTTTCAACATTTTGGTGTGGTGAGCGTGGAGAGTGATCAACACCAAAAATCTTTAGTGAGCTCGATGACTGGAGGATGACAAGGTTCAGACATGACCGACTCACCACCCCTCCCCCTCTCGCCACCCTCGGGATGTTCGAGGATTTCCATCAGGAGGTGCTTAGCCTCGTCAATTTTGCACTGGGCACGCGCGCCGAGTGCTCGATGCCAGCTGTCCCAGTTGTCGCGGCCCCAACCCTGGGCAAGAACGCCCCCGATAGGCGACCTGGGAAGGAGGTAGTAGAGGAGGGGAAGGAGCGAGATCTGCAGGGGCGAGTGTTGTTCCCTGGCTCGGCGAGTGGAGGCCGGATCGGCGAGATGGGTGTGCGAGATCTCCCGGCTCTCCAAGCAGGGGGAGGAAGCCCCTTTAGCGAGTTGGTGTCATCCTAGTTCCAGAGGGGTTTCATGAGCCGGAGATGTCCTACTACACCGAGAAGGACGATCCAGTTCAACACATCTAGTGGTTAGAGGATGCAGTATCGATTTGACAGATGTCCGATGCATCCAAGTGCAAGCTTTTGCCATCACCCTCAAGGGGAAGGCAAGAGATTGGTTCCACCAGGTGCCGATCAGCTCCATCTACTGTGTTGAGGACCTACGTCGGGGGTTCATGCTGAGGTTCACTACTTTCAAAAAGAGGAAGAGGGAGTCTGAGTCTCCATTCCACATCAAGCTGGGGTGAACAAAATCCTAGGGAGCTATGTGGACCGGTTCCAGAAGGAGGTCCTCTAGGTCTAGGAGATGCTAGGGTATACCCTGATGATGGCCTTCACCTTGGGGCTGCAGCAGGGCTTCTTCAGGATGGAGCTGAAGAGGGTGCCTCCTCTCTCCTATGAGGAGCTGATGGAGAGGCAACAAGGGAGGTCGACGGGGAGGCGTCGAACCCGGACTTTGCCCGGAAGCTAGCCAAGTGGGCCACAGAGGAAGAGAAGGAGCTAGGATGTGGCAAAGGTCGGGAGTTGAGGAGAACCGAACCCAGACAGAGGGAGCAGCAGCAGCCGAGGTGGGGGCACGAGGAGTAGAACAATCGGCTCAGCTAGAGGCAGCGGGAGTGGTAGGACCAAGGCCAGCGGAGAGGTTTCCATGGAGGAGACAGCCGCTAGGGTCCAGGGTCAGTTCGACCCTCCAAGCTGGAGGCAGGGCCAGAGGCCTCCTCTCCCCGATCAACGTCGGGCTATGGCGATAGCCAAGGGGGGAGTAGAGGCCAGGAGAGGAGGAAGCGAGATGTCAGGGTGAAGTTACCCTATTACGACTTCCACCAGGAAGAGGGCCATGTCACGGCCACATGCCCGGGGTTCCTTGAGATGAGTGGGAACAGGGAGTAGCAGCAGTAGCAACCCCACCAGGAGGTGAGGATTGAGGAGGTCCTGCCCAGGGGAGAGGAGGACTGGTGCGAGAACCGAGCTGGTGTCAGAGCTCGAGGAGGGATCGGGGTAATCCATGGGGGGTGGGGTCGAGGCCGCTCGGAAGGCGAGCCTTCACACCATGTACTGTCGGAGTGTTGGCTCTACGTCCCAAACCCCACCCCCTAATGAGAAGATCACCTTCTCAAGGAAAGATATGTCGGATCATGAGGATCCTTTCTGCGACGTGTTGGTCATCCAGACCTCGGTCAAGAATTTCACTCTCTCGGATCCTCATCGACAACGGGAGCTCGGTCAATATCATCTTCAAAAAGGCGTTTGACACGATGAAGGTGGAGGCTCGAAGGGTGTTGGCCTCGAATGAACCTCTATTCGGGTTCTCTAGAGAAAGGAAAGAGGTGGAAGGAGGATTACTGAGACTCCATGTCGTTCTGGGGGCAGTCCTGGAACTGCAGATTCATCATCGTGGATGCCCCCGATAGCTATAACGTCATTTTCAGACGATCCCTCATCAGCGCCTTCCATTGCGTACCCTCCTCCTTCCATCAGTGCTTGAAGTTCAGCGCCGAGGGAATCCAGGTCAGGGTCCAAGGAGATCGCAAAGTGGCAAGGGAGTGTTATGTCACTACGATGAACTCCATCCATTTGTAGGGTGGAGCCAAAGAGATTGAGAGGAGAATGGAGTGGTTGTCCGGGCAGAGGAGATGGAAGTGGAGGAGGAGATCCGCTGTAACACCCCAAATCCCAGGATTGGGTTCTAGTTGGGAGACACGGCCTGGGACACGGGCGTGTCCCAGGGCGTGTCCTGCTCTGTATGGCTGAGCAACCTATCGCGTGCTCGACGAACTGCACTCGACGAGTTCTCGAGAGGGAACACGCCATGCGACACGGGCGTGTCAGAGGGCGTGTCACCCTCTAGTCAACGAACTTCATTCGATGAAACACACGGTGGAGGCGTGTCTGCAGCCGGGTAAGGGCACACGGCCTGTGACACGGGCGTGTCACATGGCCATGTCATTTTCTGGCGTTGGCCTGGGCATAGAGACCTGGTAAATACGGGCAAGACACAGGTGTGTCTCTCGGCACACGGCCTGTGACACGGGCGTGTCACATGGTCGTGTCTTCCTCGGGTTGAGATGGTTGTGAAACACCTGAGGTACAAGAGCGAGACATGGGCGTGTCTGAAGCCGTGTCAAGTTACACGGCCTGTGACACGGGCATGTCACATGGCCGTGTACTGTTCTGGATGAGTCGGTTGTGTGCCGCTTAAGGTACACGGTCGGTGACACGGGCGTGTCACAGGCCGTGTGATGGTTAAAACTCCAGAATTATTTACGGTCACGCGGCGACCCGGCGGTTTTATTTGAGAAAAAGGCGAAGTGATTTTATTTAAGAAAACGGGGCGCGCATATTTATTTATTTGGATATAAAATGGGTTGGATCGAGTTTTAACGAAAGGAGGCAAGTGCACCTATCGTGAGTAGTACAAGATATTCCGGGTGGAATATCAAGGTCGTATTGTTCTCGGGGCCGGTTCGATTATTTCTACTCTTCCCTGGAGGGGACTATTATTTTACCGATAATTAACTTGTCGGGATATTTTATATATAAAAAAATGAAGAAAAACATAAAAAAGAAAGCATAAAAAGAAAGCTTGAAGGTGGTGCCGATGAAGAGCTTAGCTCGATGGCACCGAAAAAATAATTGAACTAAAATAGACTTTAAATAAAAAGAGCTCCTAAATTTCTAATTAATTAAGGCGGAGACTTGGCCGTGGAGGTTCCACTAAAATGAGCTCACCTATCTCTAGGACTATCGCTCACCTGAACGCTAAGACTATTCGACCGGGCGTTAGTCCGACGAAGGATTCCTCTTAACGCTCGCATTACGCTAAGAACCCCGCTATTGGGTGGGGGACCCAATCCGGTAGAGTTGGCACGCCTCCTCTCTCGAGGGTTAGTGCGAAACTCTCTTTGCCAAGGGGTGATCTGTCCATACGCACGGCCTCTCGGCGAGCGTATGGAAAACGGAAATAGGGCCCACACATCGATATGTGGTCCTACGCGTCGTTAACCCCGGGCAAACCTTACGTACTTTTAATTAATTAGAAAGATATGACCTTTAATTATTTTAAGCTATTTTATCTGTCCCAATGCTCTTCGATGCCGAGGGCTAAGAACGATTAGCCACTCATCGGAATGGGGACGGCTTGCGGAAAAAGCAGAAAAGAAAGCAGTAAAGGAAAGCAGTAAATGAAAGCGATAAAATAAAGCAGTAAATGAAAGCTGAAAATTGCAAGTCCTACTCAAACGAGTAGGACTGAAGAAAGCTGTAAATTGCGAGTCCCGGCGCAAATGCGTGGGCGGGAGAAAGAAAGCGGGTCCTACTCAAACGAGTAAGACTAAATAAATGCAACACACGCACACACTCGACAGAAAGTAAAACTCACGCACACGCTCTCTCGACATAAATGAAAACACACACACTCAAATCCTACTCAAATGAGTAGAGAAAATAAAGACCTGCCATTTAACTCGAATGAGTAGGCGGAAATAAAGAAAATTACAAACTCACGCACTCTACAGAAAGTAAAATAAGCAGGCGCCATTTAACTCTTAACGAGTAGGCGGAAATAAATGCGCATACATAAAAAATTGCAAAAAACTAAGTTACCGAAAAATAAAAACAACTGCATTTCTACCGCTAAAATGCGGTAGAAATGCATAAAAAACGAAAATAAAAATTAAACGGGAAGAAAGTTTTGCAAATAAACGAAAAATGAAAGTGATCGAAAAATTAAAACGAATACATTTCTACCGCTAGAATGCGGTAGAAATGCATAAAAAGAGAGCGAAAAAATTAAAAGAGGAAAAAGTTTTTGAAATAAAATCAGAAACGAAAATGCTTGAAAAATTAAAACGATTATGTTATCATTCCTATAACTCCGTAAAAATGCTAAAAAATGCGAATAAAGGGAAAAGAACGAAAACGTTTTACGAAATAAAAAGCTAAGTAAAAAAAGGAAAAACACTTTGAAAACATTTTACGGATATATAGGGATGAAAGTAAAGCTATAACAATCACAATCTAAACAAGTCTAAGTAACGAAATAATGAAAACATAAAAGTAACATTTACACTCATACACACACACACACCCATTACAAAGAGAACAAAAACTAAGTTAAAACAAAAATAAATAAGATTGTATAAGGGAAGGGGTGCATAAATCCATTCCAAAGCCATAAGAAGAGAAAAAAATATTTTATTAAGTAAAAACACCGGTTACAAAGGAACGAAAATAAAACTAAGTAGAGGGGGAGAAATATCCCTTACATAGACCTTGGAAGCAATCCAGCAGCACAACACCTTATACAAAATGGTTCAAAAAAGGAACAGAAATCCTAAGCAGAAGCTCTTTTTTTATAGAAAAAATTTACATGGGTCACGCCCTTGGTCACGGGCGTGACAGGGGGCGTGACAGTACTATTTGAGAAGGCGGCCGGCGATTTGACGGGAAAGTGGACTTCGGGCTGGACACGTGTCAGTCTCGCAGTGGTCACGCCCCAGGTCACGGGCGTGACTCTGGGCGTGTCAAGCAGGTGGATCTGGGCGCTGTGCGCGCCGAAAGTCTTCGGGCAGGTCTTGTCGGGCTAGCTGGAAAGGTCACGCCCCAGGTCACGGGCGTGACTCTGGGCGTGTTGGCTGGTGTCGACACTCGACGAATGTCGAGCTGAAAGTGTCGAGTTGAAAATCGTCGAGCGGAAATTGAGTCACGCCCTAGGTCACGGGCGTGATGCTGGGCGTGACTGTTGGTGTCGACACTCGACGATTGTCGAGATGAATTCGTCGAGTGGAGTGAACACGGGCTTGGGTCACGCCCCGTGTCGGGTGACACGGGCGTGACCCCGGGCGTGTCAGGCTTTGCACTTCAAAATTTTGCTGATTGACTGAAATTTGACGTGTCACGCCCTAGTCACGGGCGTGACCAATATGTCACGGGCGTGACATGTCAATTTTTGGCAGATTTTGATTTTTTCCTGAAAAATAAAATAAAACAAGTTAGTATAATATTTACAAAAATAGGAGCATTTTATTGAATAAAAATAAGTAAAAACGACAAAAATAAATGAAAACAACTAAATTAATGTACACAAAAATACGTATATTTACAATTCATCAAATACCCCCATACTTAAGCTTTTGCTATTCCAGAGCAAAAGTTGGAGATGAACTTATAAGGAATAAAAGAAATCCTAAGTTTAGCTACCGCTTGACTTAATTAAAAGGAAGATCAAAATAAACATCCGGGGTTAAAGAATTAAATCCTAATTTATGAAATGTTATGAATAGAGGAAGAGTTTCAAAAAGACTTCTACATAAAATAAAATAGAAAGCAAAAATTCATTTTTGTTAGTTTAACAAAGATGGATTGGATTTATATAAAAAATTTTAGCTTAAAAGAAGTTAAAGGAAATAATGCAATTTAAAAATTATGCTCTCAAAAAATTTTAAATTAATTCTAGAATTATTGAAATATGCTAAGTGGTTTGGTGGTTTATGAAGAAGGCTTGAATATTGAGGCGAGGTAATTTTTTCTCGAACCTCCAATTTTTTTTTTGAATAGTTAGGAAAATGAAATCTTATTTTCCTAACACATAATAATTTTTTTTCTTCATAAATAATAAATAAATAACCCAATGTATATGTGTAGGAGTAATGAATTTTATCCTCTTACTCCCTAACATATAATTTTTTTTTTTAAATATTGGGTGCCTATGTTTACGGAATGAAATCTTATTCCCATTGACATAAGATCTTTTAAAGGGATAGGGGTAAACATGTCAAGTAAGACATGAAAAAAAGGAAGTGGGTTTATTTTTTTCAAAAAGAAAACTAGATTTTAATAAAAAAGTTTTGAGAGCAACCTTTTTAAAATGAACGTTCCAATGTTTCTAAAAGCATGAAGTAGAAATAATTGAAATCCATGGATGTTATTTTCTAACATAAAAACGAGCTTCTATTTATAAAATTAGAAGTGGTGGTGAAAAACAAGTTCCCTATTATAAGGAAAAGACATAAAAAATTCTTTAAATCTTAACCCCAGACACTTAAATCTATCGAACTTTAATTAATAAACGAATAGTAAGCAAAGAATAACTAAAATTCGCATATAAATTAACTCGGAACTAGATTTTTGGAAAACAAAAAGAGTTAAGATATGGTATATTCGATTTATTTTGTTACATAATTAACAAAACGTTTTTTTGATTTTTTTTAGGGATTTTATCATTTTTTTGTGTTTTAATTATTATCTTTTTAAGATTTTTAGAGTTATTATCTTTTTTTGGTATTTTGGGTTTTTCTAATTTTTTTTTTGATTTTTAGTGTATTTTGATAAGTAATTTACAAGAAAGAGGAGAGAAAGAAGTGTTATTTAAAGAAGATATGGGGGAAAGAGAGATTTTATATAAAAAAAAACAAAGTAAAAACTTGAATGCAGACCGCGAACAGACTCTTATTTGAATGGTTGGTTCGATGAGTCGAACGTCGCGGGCAGGCAAGACGCAAGTTTTTACAAAAAAGAGAATAAGAGGGGGGAAGAGAGATTTTTTTACAAAAAATATTTATGAAGTAAATTATTTTTGAATTTTTTGAGTTTTATGAATTTTTATTTTTTTTGAAGTTTTATGATAATAAAAACAAGGAAAATTTTTTAGATTTTAAGTTTTGTAAATTTTTTTTGTAGTTTTGATGAGTACAGAATAAAAAAAATGCAGTATAGGAAAACACCCCCATACTTAAACCCAACATTGTCCCCAATGTTGCAATCTAAGTATGCGGAATAGATAATATACAAATTAAAAGATGTACAAAAAAGAAAAAGGGAGGGTAGGAGCTTCCCTAAGACGAGCGCGGGAGGCCCATGTCGAAACCCTGCATTATTATTAGAAGAGTAAAGAATAGCAAAACAATAATAGAAAAAACAAAAAAAACGAAAAATTTGGCTAAAGGGTTGCAGGCGGTAGGGGGGGCAAGTGCGTGGGGGAGTCGAAGGTAGCTAAGGCCTTAGCGACTAATGCGTGATAAATATGTGATCCCCTAGTGCGCACAATAATGGAAGCGCGCCGAAGCAAAATGAAATAAAAGAAAATAAATGAAAACTAAAAGAAGTTAAATATAGATACATTTATTAATAGCAAATTATATATATAATTTTTTTTGTGTTTTTAAGTAGATTTTTTTTTATTTTTTAGTTGGTTTTTAGTTTTTAGTTTTTTTTGAGTTTTTTAAGTGTTAAGTTTTTCTCTCTCTTTTTTTTATTATGTTTGTTTTTTTTTTCATTTTTGAAGTTTTTATATTTTTTAGTTTTTTGGTTTTAGTTTTTTTTTGTGTTTGTTTGTTTTTAGATTTTTTAGATTTTTGGTTTTTAGGATTTGTAGGTTTTTTAGAGTTTTTAGATTTTTTTTTAAAGTTTTAAACTTTTTCAAGTTTTTAGAGTTTTTTGGTTTTTAAGTTAGTTTTTTTTTGTGTTGTTTTGTTTTGGTAGTAAAAAAATGACGTCATTTCAAAAAACTATTTTATAAATAATAATAGTAATAATAATAATAATAATAATAAATATATATATTTTTTAAGTTAGTTTTTTTTTTGTTTTGTTTTTAAGTAGTTTATTATTATTATTATTATATAGTTTTTTTTATAATAAGGTAAAATTAATAGATTTCCAGGGTTCAAAATAACGAAACGACAATTTCCCCGGCAACGGCGCCAAAAACTTGATGGTTAAAACTCCAAAATTATTTACGGTCACGCGGCGACCCGACGGTTTTATTTGAGAAAAAGGCGAAGTGATTTTATTTAAGAAAACGGGGCGCGCGTATTTATTTATTTGGATATAAAACGGGTTGGATCGAGTTTTAACGAAAGGAGGCAAGTGCACCTATCGTGAGTAGTACATGATATTCCGGGTGGAATATCGAGGTCGTATTGTTCTCGGGGCCGGTTCGATTATTTCTACTCTTCCCTGGATGGGACTATTATTTTACCGATAATTAACTTGTCGGGATATTTTATATATAAAAAAATGAAGAAAAACATAAAAAAGAAAGCATAAAAAGAAAGCTTGAAGGTGGTGCCGATGAAGAGCTTAGCTCGATGGCACCGAAAAAACAATTGAACTAAAATAGACTTTAAATAAAAAGAGCTCCTAAATTTCTAATTAATTAAGGCGGAGACTTGGCCGTGGAGGTTCCACTAAAATGAGCTCACCTACCTCTAGGACTATCGCTCACCTGAACGCTAAGACTATTCGACCGGGCGTTAGTCCGACGAAGGATTCCTCTTAACGCCCGCATTACGCTAAGAACCCCGCTATTGGGTGGGGGACCCAATCCGGTAGAGTTGGCGCGCCTCCTCTCTCGAGGGTTAGTGCGAAACTCTCTTTGCCAAGGGGTGATCTGTCCATACGCACGGCCTCTCGGCGAGCGTATGAAAAACGGAAATAGGGCCGACACATCGATATGTGATCCTACACGTCGTTAACCTCGGGCAAACCTTAAGTACTTTTAATTAATTAGAAAGATATGACCTTTAATTATTTTAAGCTATTTTATCTGTCCCAATGCTTTTCGATGCCGAGGGCTAAGAACGATTAGCCACTCATCGGAATGGGGACGGCTTGCGGAAAAAGCAGAAAAGAAAGCAGTAAAGGAAAGCAGTAAATGAAAGCGATAAAATAAAGCAGTAAAGGAAAGCTGAAAATTGCAAGTCCTACTCAAACGAGTAGGACTGAAGAAAGCTGTAAATTGCGAGTCCCGGCGCAAATGCATGGGCGGGAGAAAGAAAGCGGGTCCTACTCAAACGAGTAGGACTAAATAAATGCAACACACGCACACACTCGACAGAAAGTAAAACTCACGCACACGCTCTCTCGACATAAATGAAAACACACACACTCAAATCCTACTCAAATGAGTAGAGAAAATAAAGACCTGCCATTTAACTCGAATGAGTAGGCGGAAATAAAGAAAATTACAAACTCACGCACTCTACAGAAAGTAAAATAAGCAGGCGCCATTTAACTCTTAACGAGTAGGCGGAAATAAATGCGCATACATAAAAAATTGCAAAAAACTAAGTTACCGAAAAATAAAAACAACTGCATTTCTACCGCTAAAATGCGGTAGAAATGCATAAAAAGCGAAAATAAAAATTAAACGGGAAGAAAGTTTTGCAAATAAACGAAAAATGAAAGTGATCGAAAAATTAAAACGAATACATTTCTACCGCTAGAATGCGGTAGAAATGCATAAAAAGAGAGCGAAAAAATTAAAAGAGGAAAAAGTTTTTGAAATAAAATCAGAAACGAAAATGCTTGAAAAATTAAAACGATTATGTTATCATTCATATAACTCCGTAAAAATGCTAAAAAAATGCGAATAAAGGGAAAAGAACGAAAACGTTTTACGAAATAAAAAGCTAAGTAAAAAAAGGAAAAACACTTTGAAAACATTTTACGGATCTATAGGGATGAAAGTAAAGCTATAACAATCACAATCTAAACAAGTCTAAGTAACGAAATAATGAAAACATAAAAGTAACATTTACACTCATACACACACACACCCATTACAAAGAGAACAAAAACTAAGTTAAAACAAAAATAAATAAGATTGTATAAGGGAAGGGGTGCATAAATCCATTCCAAAGCCATAAGAAGAGAAAAAAATATTTTATTAAGTAAAAACACCGGTTACAAAGGAACGAAAATAAAACTAAGTAGAGGGGGAGAAATATCCCTTACATAGACCTTGGAAGCAATCCAGCAGCACAACACCTTATACAAAATGGTTCAAAAAAGGAACAGAAATCCTAAGCAGAAGCTCTGAATTTATAGAAAAAATTTACATGGGTCACGCCCTTGGTCACGGGCGTGACAGGGGGCGTGACAGTACTATTTGAGAAGGCGGCCGGCGATTTGACGGGAAAGTGGACTTCGGGCTGGACACGTGTCGGTCTCGCAGTGGTCACGCCCCAGGTCACGGGCGTGACTCTGGGCGTGTCAAGCAGGTGGATCTGGGCGCGGTGCGCGCCGAAAGTCTTCGGGCAGGTCTTGTCGGGCTAGCTAGAAAGGTCACGCCCCAGGTCATAGGCGTGTTGGCTGGTGTCGACACTCGACGAATGTCGAGCTGAAAGTGTCGAGTTGAAAATCGTCGAGCGGAAATTGAGTCACGCCCTAGGTCACGGGCGTGACGCTGGGCGTGACTGTTGGTGTCGACACTCGACGATCGTCGAGATGAATTCGTCGAGTGGAGTGAACACGGGCTTGGGTCACGCCCCGTGTCGGGTGACACGGGCGTGACCCCGGGCGTGTCAGGCTTTGCACTTCAAAATTTTGCTGATTGACTGAAATTTGACGTGTCACGCCCTGGTCACGGGCGTGACCAATATGTCACGGGCGTGACATGTCAATTTTTGTCAGATTTTGATTTTTTCCTGAAAAATAAAATAAAACAAGTTAGTATAATATTTACAAAAATAGGAGCATTTTATTGAATAAAAATAAGTAAAAACGACAAAAATAAATGAAAACAACTAAATTAATGTACACAAAAATAGGTATATTTACAATTCATCACCGTGTCAGCCAAAAATTAGACCTTTTTGGTATCAGCTGTGTCGGTCTTTCCCTTTCGAATTCTTGATCGAATTCTTTTATGGGGTGGCGAGCACGTGTACGTGCGAACCATATTAATACTAATGAACTCTTGAATGTCCACTTAGGAATGCAAATACACTTGTTTGAGGAACCTGTGTGTTCCTAGTATTGATTTTGGCAATATGTTTGTTGCTTACTTGTGTGTTTTACGACTGTAGGTGACTAGCGCGACTGCATGGCAGCAGGAACCCCAACATTCGATGGGAAGCATGACATCAACTGTAGTTCCGACATCTCCTCCCTCGGTAGAGACGGTTCAATTGGTCGCTGATGTGGTTTTTGCAATGCTCAAGGCTCACCATGAGGGACATGTTCAACCCTCTGATCCGGTCGTGCGTCCCATGCCGGTCAGTGTAAATGAGCAGACGATAAGGGGAAGCACATCAGCTTCATCGTTAAACATGTTCTTGAGCCAAGGAGTGGACACAATTGAGGAATACTTTCATGCATTTGTTGCGTTGAGACAACAGCCAGAGTTTGTGTTTGAAACTGAGGAGACTAAGATCAATAGGTTTTACGACGGGCTACGTCAGGAACTACGTTTTTTGTTGATGGGTCCTAAGTTATTGGGTTTCCAAACATTGGCGGAGTCAGCTAGACTATTGGAGATGGTCTTGACAAGAGCCCAGCAAATGCCTACGATCAGGGAAGTGAGTTCTCCAAGGGTTGGAAAGCCTGCTCACCGCATGAGGCAAAAACACGAGGTTCTTGTTTGTTACACTTGTGGCAAGAAAGGGCACATTGCCCGAGACTGTTGGGGTGGTGCCCAGAAGCCAAAGAAGCAATACAAGTGCTACTCGTGTGGTAAAGAAGGACATAAAGCCCAAGATTACCGAGTTGGCCCTTAGAGGACAATAAACAAGAAAGAAATATTGACTTTATGTACATAAATAACTATGTTACTCATGTATTCGTGGACTATGCATGTGTTGTATGTATGTACAGTAGTCAGTTTTGAATGACCGTTTCCACTGTGTTGTTTGTGCTTATATGGGTACAATACAGGTATGTTTGGGATAAACGTGTTTGCACGGTAGTCGTGAACACGAATAAAAAGTTAACATTTTTGCCCGAAATTGTCAGGATTGGCCAACCAATGGTTGAGCAGAAACTAGGAGCATCGTATGTTGAAGGCAGTGGTGGAATCCTCTGCATCCTAGGCGCAATCCTGTCCAGTAAGAGGCCATGAAGCACCGTGACGTTGTCACAAGTGCGCGATAACATCGTTGATTGCTTTTCTTATTGCATACTTTGTATGTATCTTTTGTGTGATGTGTATGCCACAGGCTTTATTATGATTCGGAACACGCTGGCGAGATCATTATTTGATACGAGTGCTTCGCATTCACTTCTGTCTAAGGACTTCGTAGCTCGAGTTAGAGTACCTAGTCATGTGAAGACAGAGAGTGTGAGGGTGCTATTACTGAATGGTTGTTTGATGTTTGCGGTTAGGGCTTACGCTGTGGCGGTTCAAATTGGAAGTCGGGATTTCGGTTTAACTGCATCTGTACTGTCGATATCAGAATTTGATGTGATCATTGATATGGACTGGCTCACAGAGCAGCATGCCTTGATTTATTGTCAGCCAAAAGAGATCACTCTGGGTCAAAATACCGAGCAGCGTTCCTTGATTGGCGCAGAGTTATCCTTCACGCTGATTCAGGCTATTGAGCCAAAGGCCAATGTGTGTGATGTTCCGGTTGTATAGGAGTTTGCGAATGTGCTCCCTAAGGATCTTCCTAGGCTACCACCCCAGCGAGAGATCGACTTCACGATCGAGTTGGTGCCAGGTGCGAAACATGTGGCCCGCTCGCCATATCGCGTCGCGCCAAAGGAAATGGCTGAGTTGAAAGTCCAATTGCAAAAGTTGCTGGAGCAGGGATATATGCGCCCAAGGATGTCACCTTAGAGCACACCTGTTCTGTTTGTGAAAAAGAAGGACGGTGGTTTGCGGTTATGTATTGTCTACCGTGAATTGAATAAGCTGATAGAGAAAAACAAGTATTCGATTCCACGGATAGATGAATTGTTCGATCAGCTGGTGGAATCAATCGTCTACTCTAAATTGGATTTGAAATCTGGATATTACCAGTTGAGGATTCAGGAAGGTGACATTCCCAAGACCGCATTTGGAACACACTACGGTCATTATGAGTTCACAGTAATGCTGTTTGGGCTGTGCAATGCGCCATCGGTATTCATGGACCTGGTGCTCCGAACGTTCCGAGAGTACTTGGATTTGTTCGTGATTGTATTCATTGATGATATTTTTGTGTACTCTCAATCTGAAGCTGATCATGCAAACCACTTGCGGTTGGTGTTGCATACTTTGCAAAGGAATAAGCTCTACGCCAAGTTCTCGAAGTGCGAGTTTTGGCTGTTGTCAGTGACTTTTCTTGGCCATGTGGTAAGTGGAGAGGGCATAACAGTGGATCCGTCAAAGGTAAGAGCCATTTAGGAGTGGTCGGTGTTGTCTTCAGTGGCCAAAGTCAGGAGTTTCCTTGGACTGGCAGGCTACTACAGACGTTTTATTGAAAACTTCTCACGGATCGCTTTGCCTCTGACCACACTGACGAGGAAGGATCATAAGTTCGTTTGGACGTCGAAGTGCACGCGAGCTTTTGAAGAGCAAAAGAATCATTTGACCACGACGCCTGTGTTGACATCGCCATGTGGTACAGACGACTATGAGATCTATAGTGATGCTTCAGGAAGCGGCTTAGGCTGCGTTCTTCTGTAATTTGGGAAAGTGATTGTTTATGGCTCACGCCAGTTAAAAGTTCATGAGTGAAATTATCCCTTCCACGACTTAGAGTTGACGGCGGTGATCTTTGCACTGAAGTTATGGCGGCATTATCTTTATGGCGTAAAAGTGAATATTGTTACGAACCATAAGAGCCTAAAGTACTTATTAGAGCAGAAGGATCTGAATATGCTTCAACGAAGGTGGCTGGAGTTCCTTGGGGACTACACCTTTGAGATTCATTATACTCCCGGGAAGGGAAATGTGGTCGCTGATGCCTTGAGTCATAGGACTCCGTCAAGGGCAAGTTGGTTGCAGATGCACGATGAGCGTATGATCCAGGAGTTGGAAGCATTAGATATTTCTTGTGTTGACAAGGATTCAACATCCGATGCATGCTTGAACTGGACGGAGGTGCAGTATGACCTTGCAGACAGGATTCGATGAACAATGGAGCTGGATGAAAGTCTCCAACGCTATGCAAAAGATGGGATAGATGGCCAATTCTCCTAGGATGACAGCCTTTTGCGGCAAGAGGGTCGTTTGTGCATCTCAAGTATGGGTAAGTTACGAGAACAATTGATTTACGAAGCTCACTTTACAACGTACTCATATCACCCCGAGACCATAAAGATGTTCAGCGATATGAAGAAGCTGTTCTGGTGGCCAAGACTAAAGAAAGATATTGCTCATTATGTGGCTAAATGTAAAATGTGTACTTTGGTGAAAGTAGAATGCCAGAAGCCTGGCGGTTTCTTGAAGTCGTTGCCTATTCTGGAATGGAAGTTCGATAATATTTCAATGGATTTCGTGCACGTGTTGCCGAGGTCTCAACGTGGGAATGATTCAGTCTGGGTGATTGTAGACCGGTTGACGAAAGTGACGCACTTCCTTTCGAACAAGCGGGACGATTCAGTGGAAAGTTTGGTAAAACTTTATGTTGAACAGATTGTATGGCTACATGGTGTTCCTCGTAGCATCATGAACGATCGTGATGGGAAATTTACATCAAATGATTGGAGGCTAGTCCATCAACTGTTGGGCATGAAATTGACGTTTAGTACGACCTTTCATCCCCAAACGGATGGCCAAACAGAGAGGACCAACAGAGCAATGGAGGATATGCTCCGAATGTGTGCCCTGGACTTTGGTAAGAGATGGGAAGATCATCTCTATATTGTGAAGTTTGCCTATAACAACAGCTACCAAGCGAGCATCGGTATGGCACCGTTTGAAGCTCTGTATGGTCAGAAGTGTTGTACACCGTTAGCTTGGGCAGAAGAAGGCGAAGCCAAACTATATAGGCGTAAGGAAGTCGATGAAGCTAACTTGACGATACGCGCTATTTGAGAGAGGCTACTGATAGCCCAGGATCAGCAAACAAAGTACTACAACGCAAGCACCGAAACGTGGAGTTCGTGGTGGGTGATTGGGTCTATTTGAAGATCAAACCCTTCAAAGGCGTGTCCAGGATTCGACGTCTGAAACAGTTGAGTCCAAGATATCTGGGTCTGTTTGAAGTGGTGGAGCGAATTGGGGAAGCTGCATATCGGCTAGCTCTTTCGGCAGACTTGAGTGGATTACATGATGTGTCTCACATCTTAGTGCTTCAGAAAGCCGTCAAAGATCCAGCGCAAGTGATCGAGAATGATCGTGTGTCGGTAGAGTATGAGCTAACGATGAAGGTTTGGCCCATTCAGATCGAGTATTGAGCTGATAAACAGTTGCATAACAATGCAATCAGGATGGTCAAAGTCCGGTGGGACAAATTGTGGCCGTGAGGAGCTAACATGTGAGCGAGAGCAGACCATGCGAGCTGAATTTCCCGAGCTATTTGTGTAAACTGTTATGCAGTGCGTATCAAGTTGTATTCAACTTTGGTGAAGTTATAACATCTTGTTTTTGCTTTCCTTACTAGGTGAAAATTTCGGGACGAAATTTATTGTAAGGAGGGGAGGGTTGTAACACCCCAAATCCCAGGATTGGGTTCTAGTTGGGAGACACGGCCTGGGACACGGGCGTGTCCCAGGGCGTGTCCTGCTCTGTATGGGTGAGCAGCCTATCGCGTGCTTGACGAACTGCACTCGATGAGTTCTCGAGAGGGAACATGCACTGCGATATGGGCATGTCAGAGGGCGTGTCCCCCTCTGGTCGACGAACTTTGTTCGACGAAACACATGCTGGAGGCGTGTCTGCAGCCGTATAAGGGCACACGGCCTGTGACACGGGCGTGTCACATGGTCGTGTCCTTTTCTGGAGTTGGATAGGGAATTGAGACCTGGTAAACACGGGCAGGACACGGGTGTGTCTCTCGGCACATGGCCTGTGACACGGACATGTCACATGACCGTGTCTTCCTCGGGTTGAGATGGTTATGAACCACCTAAGGTATACGGGCGAGACACGGGCGTGTCTGAAGCCGTGTCAAGTTACACGGCCTGTAATACGGGTGTGTCACATGACCGTGTACTGTCCTGGATGAGTCGGTTGTGTGCCGCTTAAGGTATACGGCCTGTGACACAGCGTGTCACAGGCCGTGTCAGCCAAAAATTAGACCTTTGTGGCAAAATCGGGGCTGTCCATTTTCTTCAGCTGGGATCTGATGACCCGGACTTCTCCCTGCTTTATTAAAGCCAGGAATTGAGATGAGATCCTCATTTTTGTCTTGAGTTATCCTTTTTCTAAGAAGCTAGAGAGAAGGGAGAGCAAGGAGGAGGAGGAGGGAAGGAGCCGGCCACCGGTGGAGCTGCTGACCTCCAATTCGAGATTCGAGGCTAGCGTTGTGGAGGCAAGGCCGCTGCGGTGCTTTCCAGCTAGCTAAAATTCCATGGCTCCAAAGCGATCGTCAAGGGTAACGATCTTCCTTCTTGGACATGTGAAGTCCTCCTTTTTGGCATGTACATGAATTTCCCCCGCTAGAGGGTGGATTGTGAAGGGAATTCCTTGGGTTGATTCTTAGAATCCCCAATAGTGTGGCATATAGATCCAGAAATGGAGTACGGAATAGGCATGCTGTGTGAAGGCCATCTGGACAGGTTGGTCTGGATTTATGATGTTGTATTTGCACACCGGAGAAGACTCTGTGGTTAAATGTGTAGTTTATAGGGTCGATGGGTTAGACCTGTGAAGGGCAGTAGCAGGAAGTACTGGAGTGGTAGTCCAGGAAAATACCCTCTGATGCTTGTGATGTTTGTGATGTTTGTGATGCTTGTGATGCTCGATGGGTTGGACCTGTGAATGGCAGTAGCAGGAAGTACTCGTATGGAAGTCCAGGAAAAGACCCTCTGATGCTTGTGATGCTTAATGGGTTGTGCCTGTGAAGGGTAGTAGCAGGAAGTACTAGTGTGGGAGCCCAGGAAAAAACCCACCAAATGCTTGTGCTGTATCATGGGAGGCGTGGTAGCCAGTCCCTTGAGGACGGTCTGGCTATGTGTGAGCTTGATGAGTTTTTAAAAAGGCTTTATTCCAAACAGGTAAGGTGAAACCGACCCGCGCCTTTTACTTAGCCGCGAGTACGTTGGTATTCGGTGATGGTAAGGTGACTTGAGCAACGGGGGGTGGTTGATCCGACCTGCGTTATGTCCGTCCGACTTGAAGACCTGAAAGTGTGGTCTGTTGGAGCGCATAGCGAGAGTCTTAGGCCTGCGCGCCACTAAGACTAAAGTCTCCGGCTGAACGCCATGGAGCAAAATGCTCAATTTTACCGTTGGGTTTCAGCCCTGATACGGTGGTGGGACCCTGGTTCGCCGGTACACCAAGAATGTGCCCTGAGTGCACAGATCGTCGGGACGCGTGTTTGACGGTTGTGATGGAATGTTTGTGCGTGAGAGCACAATGTATGATATCTATGTATCTGCATATGAATTACTATATCTGCAGGGAAGGAATACCACTGTAACGCCCCGAAACTCAAAAGAGCGACGGGAGGCGTTTTAATCCAAGTTTGGAATTTGGCAGGGGGCACACGGCCTCGGACACGGACGTGTCACAGGGCGTGTCGTATTTGGGTGGACGATCTAGCCGAGAGGTCAACGAATTTTGGAGTCGACGATAGTCGAGCAGCGAACACAGCCTGAGACACGGGCGTGTCCCAGGGCATGTCGAGCTCGTGTCGATGATCTGCCCGGGAAGTCGACGATTTTCGCTCGACGAAGTGTCGAGATAGGGAACACGACCTAGGATACGGGCGTGTCCAAGGCCGTGTCAGGTGGTCGACGAAGTGTCGATACAGTTAACACGGCCTGGAGCCCAGGCATGTTCTGTTATGATATGGGTGTGTCAAATAAGACACAGGCGTATCCAAGAGCCGTGTGTGTCTCGGGTTGGTGTTGGTCCTATGTGGATGGAGGAACACGCTCGGGAACATGGGCGTGTACTGGATGATACGGGTGTGTCAGGTTTAACACGGGCGTGTCGGGTGCTCGTGTGAATTTCGGGACGCGTCGATTTCGACGGCGAATGGGGAACACGGCCCTGGACACGGGCGTGTCACAGGCCGTGTTCGGCCCAGATTTTACATTTCAGCTCTGGATTGTGGTCGTTCGTTTCCTTATTTTGGGATCAGACGGCTGGGGGTTGTTCCTGCTGGGTTATACCCTGGAATAGGGTTTCAAATTCGTCATTTCTTTCACTTAGTCTCTTTCTAAAGTCTAGAGAGAGGGGAGAGCAAGGAAGAAGAAAGAAGGCTAGATCCGGTCACCGACGGAGCTTCGGAGCTCCAAATCGTGAGCCGACTTCAGATCTACGGAGGAAAGGAGATTGCGGTGCTTTTCATCCACATATATTTCCATTGCGCCAAGGAAAAACACTAGGGTAACGATTCTCATCCTAGGACATGTGAGGTCCTCTTTTCCTTTGCATGGGAAGCCCGCTCTCGCGGGTTTGCGGTGAGTTTGAGGCGTTCCTTCAGGTAGACATGAATAGTCCCCATTGTGTACATGTACAGTCCGTAATTGAGAACAGACATAGGCATGATGTGTGAAGCCTACCCGGACAAGTTGGTCTGGATCGGTGATGTTGCATTGCATGAATGGCCGGAGAAGACTCCGCGCGAATGGTTGTTTTTGGGGTTTTCTATGCAGTAGATTGCAATAAGGAGCCTTGGGAACTAACTCCAAGGTGTACCCGGAAAACTAGGCAAATGTGTGATTCTGCCAACATGGTGGCCTGAGAGCCAACTTGAACATAACCGGGTTATGTGAAGTGTGTGATGGAAACGGGACTCGGGGCGGTTTGACCCACGCATATAGCTTAAATTGACATTGCGATGTGAGCAACAGGTCAGGCGGAACCGTACTCACTCTATGTCGTTCGGTGGGAGCCGTTGGCATAGATGAGGGTCTTCGTCGGTCTCTGGCTTAAATTGACGTGACCCATGCCGGGAAGACAAAATGCTCGCAATATTGGCCGTCCTAGTGGCGGTGGTGAGACTGAGGCGTCTATGGCTTAAATTGACGTGACGTTGACTTGTTAACCGAGAATATGCCCTGAGTGTACAGGGTGTGTGTTTGTGTGTGCCCGCGCCTGTGATGAAGTGTTTATTTATACTGCTTGGTTATGCTAACAAAGTGCAGAGAAAGGAGCATCGTCGACCCTAGTTTGGGGGCGGGATCGTTATAATTTGGTCAGCATAGCTGACCATTGCTTTTGTTTGCCACCGTGCGGTGGATTGTTGTTTGCAGGTGCTGCGGAGCCGAGCGGTATATAGCGGGCCAAAGACCAAGTTGTGAAGCCGGCACTCGAAGGCCTAATTTGAGCGTTTACTTGTTTTATTCATGTGTGACCGACCCGCGTGCCAAGATTTGGAAAACACTTATATTTGAGTAAACAATTGAAAGACCATAAGACCAGTACTTATGTATTGTGCTTCATTCCTAATGGGTTTTGTGGTGGACATTCATGCTTGTGGCTGGGTTCTTTAATTTGCAACTTTTAATAATTGCTTCTGCTAGAATGACTCTGTGTAGGATGTTGGTTATTAGTTGGATGGTTTCCATTGAGTAACCACCCAGTCTGTCTGTGGTATATGGCGTCGGGCCCCGGCTGGACCTAATGTTATATGATATGCGACAGATAGGGGGTGTTACAATTTGGTATCAGAGCCAGGTTTCGATACTGGGACCTGTGGGTTATAACATCAAAAGAACCCATGAATGTCCACTTAGGAATGAAAATACACGTGTTTGAGGAACCTGCGTGTTCCTATAATTGCTTTTTGCAATTTTGTATGGTTGCTTAACGGTGTTTTGTACAACTATAGGTGACCAGAAGCGGTGCTGGGCTGTCTGAACGCCGAGTTTCTGAGGCTAGTAGTGCACCAAACGATGCTCCTACAACACCTCCATTGGCTGAAACCATACGATTGGTCGCCGAAGCAGTGTTTGCCATGATCAATGCGCAACCTGCAAGGCAAATACAACAGCCCGCTCCTACGATGGAGCAGGTACCGCTGCAAAGGGAGCAACCGAGAAGGGTGGAGCAGGTAGTAGTGGAACCTTTAGTGCCAAGGAGAGCAACCAAAAGGCAGCTCAAGCACGTCATGAGCTTTAACCCTCTGATATTCTCGGGGTTGGTAACCCCATCACAAGCTGAAGACTGGCTCTCCCGTGTGAAGAGAGTCTTGACATCAACAGAGACGGAGGAGTGACAGATGACCACTATAGCTACGTTCCTTCTAGACGGTGATGCTAGGTTGTGGTGGGAAGGCTTGGAGCTGCACCTCTTGATGGGAAGGCAAATTACAGATGTCTCGACCGAGGAGTTCTCGAGACTGTTCTTGGCTAGGTACCTCCCTCCGACTCAGAGAATTGCTTTGGAGAATGAGTTTCTGAAATTGGTGCAAGAAGAGAGTAGCGTGGATGAGTATCTCCACGAGTTTACTCATTTGGGTCGGTACGCTAGCTCCACATTCGCGGATGAGGACCGCAAGACGAACCGATTCTATGAAGGTTTGAGTGATAACTTAAGGCTACTGGTCTCGGGGCCTATGACGCAGGGCTTCTTGACCCTGGTCAACATGGCCCGGTCCTTGGAGAAGGATATGAAGAATGTACAAACAAAGAAAAGCTTTGGTGATAAGAAGTCTGAGTTCAAGGTGTAGACTACCTCAAAGTCTGGGTACCGTAAGTTCTTTAAGAAGGCTAGGACTTCGGGTCCAGCTCCTTCGTCTGGTGCGTCTAGGGCGACTATGGGTCGAATCCCGGGTGCATGTTTTACTTGTGGAAAGCCGGGGCACTTTACCCGTTGTTGAAGATGGTGACCAGGCGGTCTGGCGGTCTACCCTGGCAGTCTCTCTTTCTCTCTGATGGTAGCCGTGCGGTTAGCCCTTCTGTCTAACCGCGCGGCTTGTGCGGTTTGTTTTGTATAGTCCGCTTAGTCCTGTAAATTTTTAGTCCCACATCTCTTATTTGTATTCTCTCATCTCTCCTCCATTCTATATAAGGGAGGGCATACCTTTGTAATAGATACCTTTTTCTGATAATAAAGTTTATGTTAAAACCTCTTCCGGTTTGTTTTAGCTCCACTTTCGGCTTGTTTTTTGTTCATTTCTAACATGGTATCAGAGCCAGGTTCCGATCCTCCGACCTGTGGGTTATGGCAGTGTGGATCGTTATAAAGCTCGCCTGGTTGCCAAGGGTTTTACCCAAACTTATGGCGTAGATTACTTTGACACTTTCTCTCCAGTGGCTCATCTCAGCACTATTAGGGTTCTTCTCTCTGTGGATGTCAACAGGGATTGGCCCATCTCGCAGCTAGATGTTAAGAATGCCTTCCTCTATGGTGATCTGCAGGAAGATGTTTACATGGAGCAACCTCCTGGGTATGTTGCTCAGGGGGAGACACGGGTATGCCGGCTAAAGAAGGCTATCTATGGCCTCAAGCAGAGTCCTCGTGCCTGGTTTGACAAGTTCAGTGGCATTGTTGCGGCCATTGGTTTTACAAGAAGCTCAACAGATCACTCCTTGTTTGTTCAGAAAACCTCGTCTAGTCTTGTTGTTCTTGCGGTTTATGTTGATGACATTCTTCTTACTGGCGATGACCAAGATGGGGTATTGATGACCAAGAAACACCTTCGTCAACATCTGGTCACAAAGGATATGGGCTCCCCGAAATACTTTCTGGGGATTGAAATCTCTAGAGAGCCCAACTCCATAGTCCTTTCCCAACGAAAGTATGCTCTTGATCTTTTAAAGGAGGCAGGACTCACTGGTGCTAAACCTGCACGTTGTCCTATGGCTGCTGGAGAAGACAAAACTTGGACAGATGACTCGCATCTTCTCTCCGATCTTACGAGATACCGGCATCTGGTGGGCAAACTCATATATCTCACGGTAACCAGACCCGACATCTCTTATGCTGTTGGCAAGGTGAGCCAGTTCATGCAAGCTCCGAGGGAGTGTCATCTACAATCTGCTCTGAGGATATTAGAGTATATTAAAGCTGCTCCAGGAAAATGACTCCTATTTCAGAAGAATGGTCACTTAAGGGTTGAAGCTTACTCTGATTCAAGCTATGCGGATGACAAAGGGGACCGCAAATCGACATTAGGTTTCTGCACATTTGTTGGAGGTAATCTTGTGAGTTGGAAGAGCAAGAAACAGTCTGTAGTTTCCAGGTCTAGTGCAGAGGCGGAATATCGCAGCATGGCATCGACTACATGTGAGTTGAAGTGGTTGCGGGCTCTCATACTTGACTTAGGAGAGGTTTACAACTATCCTCTTCCTATGTTCTGTGACAATAAGGCCGCGATATACATTTCCAAAAATCCGGTCTTTCATGAGAGAACAAAACACATAGAAGTCGACTGTCATTTTATTCGGGAAGAAATATTGAAGAAACAGATTTGCACTCCATTTGTCACTTCTGGTAACGAGTTGGCAGATGTCTTCACCAAGCCGGTGTCCGCTTCCTTTTTCCACATCTGCGACAAGCTAGGCATGATCGATATATATGCTCCAGCTTGAGGGGGAGTGTTGAAGATGGTGACCGGGCGGTCTGGCGGTCTACCCTGGCACTCTCTCTTTCTCTCTGATGGTAGCCGTGCGGTTAGCCCTTCTGTCTAACCGCGCGGCTTGTGCGGTTTTGTATAGTCCGCTTAGTCCTGTAAATTTTTAGTCCCACATCTCTTATTTGTATTCTCTCATCTCTCCTCCATTCTATATAAGGGAGGGCATACCTTTGTAATAGATACCTTTTTCTGATAATAAAGTTTCTGTTAAAACCTCTTCCGGTTTGTTTTAGCTCCACTTTCGGCTTGTTTTTTGTTCATTTCTAACACCCGTGACTGCTGGAGCAGATGTCCCAAGTCTGAAAGGAAGCCGACATCAATATATGAAGAGAAGGGCAAGGCGGTGGAGTCAACCGCGTCCCATTATGCTCCGGCTCAACCAAGAGTTTATAATCTTGGCCAACAAGAGGTCATTAAACAAGCGGATGTGGTGACAGGTATGGTTTAAATTTATAGCAAGTCAAATTATTTTATACTTGTTATATGCGTGTTACCTTACCACTGCTTATTTACGATTTGTTTTGATTTGTAAGAATCCGACGAGAGCACTCTTTGATACGGGAGCTTCGCACTCCTTTTTGTCCGAAAAATTCATATCGCGCATTGGAGTACCTTCTTCGGTGGCGAAGGACAAACTGGATGTGTTGTTTCCCAATGGGTGTTTGATGCGCAAGGAGAGAATCTGTGGTATTAAGATTCGTATTGGGAGTCAGGAGTTCCATTTGCTAGCGTCGCTACTGCCGTTAGTGGAGTTCGACGTAATATTTAGCATGGACTGGCTCTCGGAGTAGTAAGATCATATTGATTGCGGTCGCAAGGAAGTCAAGTTGGGAACAGGTCGTGAAACGACTTTTACAGGCTTGAAAGGGTCGAGCAAGACGTTGATGTCTGCTCTTTAGGTGGTGAAGGCGGTTCGTGCCGGTGCAGAGCTGTTCTTTATGCTAGTGGAGGTTGCAAAGCCTAAGCCTACGTTGGACAGTATTTCAGTGGTAGTTGAGTACCCTGATGTGTTCTCTGCCGATCTTCCTGGAGCCCCGCCTCAACGGGAGATAGATTTCACGATTGAGCTAGTTCCAGGTGCTAAAACTGTGTCACGCTCTCCATATCGTCTAGAGCCTAAGGAGATGGCGAGTTGGAGGTGCAACTTCAAGATTTATTGGAGCATGGGTATATGTGTCCAAGTTCGTCGCCTTGGAGCGCACCAGTCCTTTTTGTGAAGAAGAAGGACGGGAGCTTGATACTTTGTATTGATTATCGGGAGTTGAACAAGCTAACAGAGAAGAACAAGTACCCGATCCCGAGGGTTGACGATCTGTTCGATCAGTTAGTCGGGTCAACGGTGTACTCAAAGTTGGATCTCAAGTCTGGATACTATCAGCTGAGGATAAGGGATAGTGATATCCCCAAAACAGCTTTTAGTACGAGATACAGGCATTACTAGTTTACGGTCATGTCGTTTGGGCTGACGAATGCGCCGTCGGTGTTCATGTATTTAATGAACAGGACTTTCAGGGAGTACTTGGACCACTTTGTGATCATCTTCATCGACGACATTTTGGTGTACTCGCAGAGTGAGGAGAATCACTTCAAGCATCTGCATTTGGTGCTGGAGACGCTGAGGAGAAATAAATTGTACGCCAAGTTCTCCAAATGCGAGTTTTGGCTATCTTCAGTGGCGTTCCTTGGTCATATAGTAAGTGGAGAGGGCATTGTGGTGGATCCAGCGAAGATTGTTGCGATACGAGAGTGGCCTGTGCTTTCTACGGTAGCGGAAGTCCGGAGCTTTCCGGGGCTTGCCGGCTATTACAGGCGCTTCGTGGAGAACTTCTCGCGGGTAGCGTTACCCCTCACCACTTTGACGAGGAAGGAGCAGAAGTTCTTTTGGATGCCGGAGTGCGCACGAGCTTTTGAGGAGTTGAAGTGTCGGTTGACCACATCGCCTGTGATGAGTTTGCCGAGTGGGACCGAAGGCTTTGAAATCTATAGCGATGCTCCGGGCAGTGGTTTGGGTTGCGTGCTACTGCAGCATGGAAGTGTGATAGCGTATGGCTCGAGACAGCTGAAAGTGCACGAGAGAAATTATTTGGTCCATGACTTGGAGTTAGCGGCCGTGATTTTTGCCTTGAAGCTGTGGAGGCACTACTTGTATGGGGTAAGGGTCGATATCTATACCGACCACAAGAGCCTGAAATATTTGTTGGATCAGAAAGATCTGAACATGCGACATCGTAGATATATGGAGTTCCTGGGGGACTATACTTTCAAGATCCATTACGTTCCTGGTAAAGGCAATACGGTTACGGACGCGTTGAGCCGCAGGGCCCCAGCTCAAGCCAATTGGCTGTCGGTCCATGATGAGCGGTTGGTTCGAGAGTTGGAGGCGTTGGAGATCTCTTGCGTAGACAAGCAGTCGAGTGCTGAAGCGCTATTGAACTGGACGGAAGTTCAGTATGACCTGGCTGATTGGATTCGGCAAGCTTTGGATGTGGATAGCAGCATGAAGCAGCTCATGATAGAGGCTCTAGATGGGTCAAATTCCTAATATGAGGTTGTGGATGGATTGCTTTGGAAAGACGGTCGTCTGTGCGTCTCAAATGTGGACACTTTGCGGGTGAAATTGTTGTACGAGGCGCATTATACCAAGTACACGATCCACCCGAGGAGCACGAATATGTACCGTGATGTGAAGAAATTATTTTGGTAGCCATGACTGAAGAAGGATGTGGCACTGTACGTGGCGAAGTGTCAGACTTGCGCCTTGGTGAATGCGGAATGCCAAAATCCGGGAGGATTCTTGAAGCCCTTGCCTATTCCAGAGTGGAAGTTTGACGACATTACTATGGACTTTGTGCACGGGCTGCCGAGGTCCCAAAAAGGGAACGACGTTATTTGGGTGGTTGTAGATCGCCTAACGAAGGTGTCACACTTCATTCCGCATAGGAAGGATGATACCGTGGAGAAATTGGCAAAGATGTATGTGGACAATATTGTGCGGCTTCATGGTGTGCCCCGCAACATCGTGAGTGACCGAGATGGGCGGTTCACGTCTAATGATTGGAGGCTGGTGCAACAGATGTTGGGAATAAAGCTGAGTTTCAGCACAACCTTTCATCCGCATACGTATGGTCAGACCGAGAGGGTCAATAGGACAATGGAAGACATGCTTCGCATGTGCGTCCTGGACTTTGGGAAGCAGTGGGAGGACCACTTATACTTGGTGGAGTTTTCGTACAACAATAGCTACCAGGAGAGCATACAAATGGCGACCTTCGAGGCCCTTTATGGTAGAATATGTCGCACGCCGTTGTCTTGGTTGGAAACGGGTGAGTCAAAGTTGTACAAATGCCAAGAGGTGGAAGATGCTATGTCGTTGGTTCAAACGATTCGAGAGAGGTTTCTAATCGCTCAAGACCATCAGGCTAAGTACTATAATGTCAAGCACAGGAACGTGGAGTTCGTTGTTGGCGAATGGGTATACTTGAAGATCAAGTAGTTCAAGGGTGTCTCGCGGGTGCGGCGCTTGAAGAAGCTAAGACCGAGGTACCTTGGACCGTTTGAGGTTCTGGAGCGGATTGGGGAAGCAGCTTATCGGTTGAAGCTATCAGTGGAGCTTAGTGGCCTACACGATGTATTCCATATATCGGTGCTACGGAAGGCGGTGCAAGAGCCTTCGCAAGTGATCGTGGTGGACCAAGTGCCGGTGGATAATGGGTTGACGACGAATGTCAAGCCCGTTCGTATTGAGGACTCGGAAGTCAAGCGGCTACGCAACAAAGAGATCAGGATGGTCAAGGTCCGTTGGGACAATTGCGGTCGGAAAGAGCTCTCTTGGGAGCGAGAGCAGATCATGCTTGAGGAGTACCCGGAGTTGTTTCACTCAGGTACCGTTTAAGTTTATGTTTATCTTTCCTTTATATAATTTTGAGGACGAAATTCTTTTAAGAGGGAGAGAGTTGTAACATCCCGAAACTCAAAAGAGCGACAAGAGGCGTTTTGAGCCAAGTTTGGAATTTGGCAGGGGACACACGGCCTGGGACACGGACGTATCCCAGGGCGTGTCATGTTTGGGTGGATGATCTGGACGAGAGGTCGACGAATTTTGGAGTCGACGATAGTCGAGCAACGAACACGGCCTGAGACACGGGCATGTCCTAGGGCGTGTCGAGCTCGTGTCGACGATCTGCCCGGGAAGTCGACGATTTTCGCTCGACAAAGTGTCGAGATAGGGAACATGACCTAGGACATGTGAGTGTCCAAGGCTGTGTCAGGTGGTCGACGAACTGTGCTCGATGAAGTGTCGAGATAGTGAACACGGCCTGGAGCCCAGGTGTGTTCGGGTATGACACGGGCATGTCAAATAGGACACGGACGTGTCCAAGACCTGTGTGTGTCTCTGGTTAGTGTTGGTCCTGTGTGGATGGAGGAAAACGCCCGAGAACACGGGCGTGTACTGGATGACACGGGCGTGTTAGGTTTAACACGGGCGTGTCGGGTGCCCGTGTGAATTTCAGGACGCGTCGGTTTCGACGGCAAATGGGGAACACGGGCCTGGACACGGGCGTGTCACAGGCCGTATTCGGCCCAAATTTTACATTTCAGCTCCGGATCGTGGCCGTTCGTTTCCTTATTTTGGGATCCGACGGCTAGGGGTTGTTCCTGCTGGGTTATACCCGGGAATAGGGTTTCAAATCCCTTATTTCTTTCACTTAGTCTCTTTCTAAAGTCTAGAGAGAGGAGAGTAAGGAAGAAGAAAGGAGGCTAGATCCGATCACTAGCGGAGCTTCGGAGCTCCAAATCGTGAGCCGACTTCGAATCTACGGAGGCAAGGAGAATGCGGTGCTTTTCTTCCGCATACATTTCCATGGCGCTAAGGGAAATGCTAGGGTAATGATTCTCATCATAGGACATGTGAAGTCCTCTTTTCCTTTGCATAGGAAGCCCGCTCTCGCGAGTTTGCGTTGAGTTTGAGGCGTTCCTTCGGGTAGACCTGAATAGTCCCCATTGTGTACATGTAGAGTCCGTAATCGAGAACGGACATAGGCATGACTGGCTGGAGAAGACTCCGCACGAATGGTTGTTTTCGGGTTTGCTACGCGGTAGATTGCAACAGGGGGCCTTGGGGACTAACTCCAAGGTGCACCCGAAAAACTGGGCAGATGCGTGATTCTGCCAACATGGTGGCCTAGGAGCCAACTTGAACATAACCGGGTTATGTGAAGTGTGTGATGGAAACGGGACTCGGGGAGGTTTGACCCGCACATATGGCTTAAATTGACGTTACGATGTGAGCAACGGGTCAGGCGGAACCGTACCCGCTCTGTGTCGTTCGGTGGGAGCCGTTGGCATAGATGAGGGTCTTCGGCGGTCTATGACTTAAATTGACGTGACCCATGACAGGAAGACAAAATGCTCACAATATTGGTCGTCCTAGTGGCGGTGGTGAGACTGAGGCGTCTATGGCTTAAATTGATGTGACGTTGACCGGTTCACCGAGAATGTGCCCTGAGTGCACGGGGTGTGTGGCTGTGCGTGCCCACGCCTGTGATGAAGTGTTTATCTATACTGCTTGGTTATGCTGACAAAGTGTATGGAAAGAAGCATCGCCGCCCCTATTTTGGGAGTGAGATCATTATAAATTGGTCAGCATAGCTGACCATTGCTTTTGTTTGCCATCGTGCGGTGGATTGTTGTTTGCAGGTACTGCGGAGCTGAGCGGTATATAGCGGGCCAAAGCCCAAGTTATGAAGCCGGCTCTCGAAGGACTAATTTGAGTGTTTACTTATTTTATTCATGTGTGACCGGCCTGCGTACCGAGATTTGGAAAACACTTATATTTGAGTAAGCAATTGTAAGGCCATAAGGCCAGTACTTGTGTATTGTGCTTCATTCCTAATGGGTATTGTAGTGGACATTCATGCTTGTGGGTGGGTTTTTAATTTGCAACTTTTAATAATTGCTTCCGCTAGAATGACTCTGTGTAGGACGTTGGTTATTAGTTGGATGGTTTCCATTGAGTAACCACCCAGTCTATCTGTGGTATATGGCGTCGGGCCCCGACCGGACCTACTGCTATATGTTATGCGACGGATAGGGGGTATTACAACCACTGCCCAGGGAAAGGGGTATGGTTGTTATAAATTGGTCAGCTGAATACTGATCATTGCCTTGTTTGCCACCGTTGGGTGGGCTGTCCTTGTACAGGTGCTGGAGAGCCGAGCGAGACATATAAGGGTTAAAATCCCTGCTGTTGCTACTGCTGCTAGCCCTTGAATGCTAAGCTGAAAAATGTTGTGTGTTGTTCATGTGTGGCCGGCCTGCGCGCCGATGTTTGAAAGCCACTTTTGTAAAGAGCAACTGTAAGGCCATAAGGCAAAAATGATATTGTATTTGATGTTCATTCCTATATAAATGTGGGTGTTTATATCAGTGGGCATTCATGGTTGGAGTTCAATATTTCTATTAAAACTTCCGCTAGAATACTATGAGTTAGGATGTGCAACTCTGATATCCACCCTTGACTTCCCCACCTGTTTTGTGGCATATGGTGTGGGGCCCCGGCCGGACCTTCTATTATATGCTATATAAACGGATCGAGGCGTTACATCCGCACCTAGGTGGAGGTGGCGGAAGGAGTTCTGGAGGAGCCGGCCGAGGTGATTGCCGCGGGGGAAGCTGAGGAGGAGGAGGTTCCAGTCCCATTTGAGGGGGCTGCTAGCGAGTGGGAGGAGCAGTCCCGGCTGGAGGCTGCGGAAGAGGTGGTAGAGATGGAGGTTCTCACCCGTGAGGGCCGGTTGGAGAAGGTGCGCATCATTGGGGGGTTGAGATCGGAGGACCAGGGGAGGACGCTGGAGTGCATCCAAAAGAACGTAGACATCTTTGCATGGAGTGCGGCCGACATGCAGGGGATCGATGCGAATGTTGCCTGCCACCGTCTCAACCTGGATCCAGAGGCCCGCCCCATTCAGCAAAAGAAGAGGTCCACCGCGGACAAGCTAGTCGAGCCCATCAGAGAGGAGGTGGTCAAGCTCCTCAAGGTCCAGTTCGTGTCCAAAATCCAATACATCGGCTTGATCTCCAATGTTGTAATGGTAAAAAAAAGAGACGGTCGGTGTGGGATGTGTGCTGATTTTCCTTTGTTAAATAAATCATGTCCTAAGGATTATTATCTCTTGCCTCGGATCGACGCGTTGGTTGACTCAACCATCGGTTTTTCTGTGATGAGTTTTTTGATGCATTTTCAGGTTATCATCAAATTAGGATGCACCCACCCGACATCAAAGATGTCTCGTTCATCACCGGGGATGGGTGTTACTACTACAAGTTGATGCCCTTTGGGCTAAAGAACGCATGAGCGATGTATTAAAAAATGATGGATCGAATCTTCCGAGAGAAAAAAGAGAGGAATCTGGAGGTGTACATGGATGATCTTATGATCAAGAGTTGGGAGGTGGATTCTCACCTTCGGGATCTGGAGGAGACCTTCGGCACCTTGCGAAAGTATAAGATGAGGTTGAACCCCTTAAAGTGTGTCTTCAGGGAGAGCATGGGGAAGTTCCTGGGTCATCTGCTTACTCCCACGGGGGTGGAGTCTAATCCAAACAAAGTCAAGGCGATCATGGATTTGGGATCTCCGCGGAATGCCAAGGAGGTTCAGCAGTTGACGGTAAAGTTGGCCGGACTTAGCAGGTTCCTCTCTCGGGCAGGAGAGAAGTGCTCTCCCTTCTTCAAGGCACTTAGAAGGGGCCAGAAGTTCGAGTGGTCCTGGGAATGCGAGGAGGCGTTCCAAGCCTTGAAGAGGCAGTTGACCTCGGCTCCACTCCTCCAAGTGCCTAAGGAATGGGAAGATCTATCCCTATACCTTGGGGTCTGGATCGAGGCGGTAAGCTCTGTCCTGATCCCGGAAGAAGGGAAGAGGCAGTTGCTTATCTACTACATGAGCAGGGTCTTGAGGAAAGCAGAACACTGATACCTGATCTTAGAAAAGCTGGCCTTCGCTCTTGTCATCTCGGTTCGGAGGATCCGACCCTATTTTCAAGTACACTCCATCCGGGTGGTGACTGATCATTCCCTCTGCAACATCTTTGAGGGGGTGGAGCATTCAGTGAGGTTGGAAAGTGGTCAGTGGAACTGAGTGAGTTCGACATATCCTTTGTTCCCCGCCTCTCGATCAAAGCCCAGATGATGGTTGACTTTCTTGTTGATTACGTGGTCGAGGTGTTGGTGGCGGAACTCACTCGCCCAGTTACTTGGAAGGTGATGGTGGATCGATGGTGCCTCGGGGAGGCATTCCTTGGGGGTAGGGGTGGTCTTGGAGAGCCCCCGGGGAACAAGGATTAAGTGGACGGTGGTCATGCACTTTCCTATCACTAACAATCAGACCGAGTACGAAGCAGTAATAGCAGGTTTGCGCATGGCCCGGGAGGTGGGGGTGCATGATGTGGAGGTCCTCACGGACTCCATGGTGATGGACTCTCAGATCAATGGTGAGTTTGAGGCAAGGGAGCCTACCCTCAAAGTATATTTGACAAAGGTAAATGGGGTTATCAGCATGTTCCAGAGCTTCTCCATCCGACATTTGCCGCGGGAGGAAAACGAGCAGGTCGACCAATTAGTCAAGCATGGACCCCGAGTGGGGGGAACCATCACTAACTTGTTCCACCCATCCATCGAGGAGGGGGAGCTGATGGAGGTGGACCAGCACCCATAGTGGATGGATCCTTTTGCAACTTTCCTATCCGCAGGAGAGTTCCCAGAGGGTATGGATAAGAAGAGATTCAAGCATAAGTCAGCATACTACCTCATGCGCGGTGGGCAGTTATATCGGAAGACCCTCTCAGGATTGTTGGCACGTTTCGTGGCTGAGAGGGAAGCCCAAAGGATCTTGGAAGAAGTCCATTCTGGAGAGTGCGGGAGTCACTCGGGGAGCAAGACCTTGGAAGGAAGGATAGTCAGGCAAGGATACTTCTGGCTGACCATGGGCCAGGATGCCGCTAAATTCACAAAGAAGTGACACAAGTGCCAGTTGTTCGCCCCTCTCCATCTACTGCCGGCTCAGTGGTTCAGAAGCATCACGACACTCTGGCCCTTCGCCATCTGGGGAATGGACCTGGTAGGACCCTTCCCTCAGTCCAATGGGCAAAGGAGGTTCTTGCTGGTCATGATCGGTTATTGTTCTATGTGGTTGGAGGTAAGGGCATTGGCCAAAGTGACCTCCCAGGTGATCAGGAACTTTGTATGAGTATAGATCATCTGCCAGCATGGACTGCCCCTGACCATTGTCAAGGACAATGAGCCACAGTTTGCCAGCGCCGAGTTCATCAGTTTTTGCGGGCAACTTGAGATTGATCTCAAGTTCGCGTCGGTTCATCATCCTAGGAGCAACGAGTAGGTGAAGGCAGCGAACAAGATCATCGTGAACCTCCTAAAGAAGAAGGTGGAGAACTTGAAGGGGAGCTGGGTAGAACAACTTCCTTCAGTCCTTTGGTCCCTGAGGACCACCCCAAACACAGCCACGGGGGAGACCCCTTTCAAAATATCTCATAGCTGTGAAACAGTATTCCTTATAGAATTCGAGGTCCAGACACCTCGGGTGGTTGAGGCAGAAGATAGTGGAGAAGAGTGGCGGGCCGAGAACGAGGATGAGCTTCGGTTCTCCCTTGATTTGGTGGAAGAGTTGCGTAACTTGTCAGCTATCCAGCAAGAGGAGGTCAAGCGGCGAATGGCCAAGTATTTTGACAAGCATGTCTGAATCAAGCAATTTGCAAAATGAGATTTGGTCCTGAAAAAGGTCGACGCAGCCGGGAGGTCGGCATCTGTCAGCAAGCTGAACCCCAACTAAGAAGGTCCATATATAATCCGAGAGGCCTTGAAGTCAGGAGGATATCACCTCCAAGATGTAGAGGGGGAACTCCTTAGTCATGTCTGGACCGGTGATGACCTAAAACGATTCTACCCATGAAAGTAATGAGATAGCTTTTTTCATGTTCTTATTATTTGTTAATGATTCATTTGCTTGGCGGGAACAACATGAGACTTGGTCGAATAAAACAGCCTGGTTTATGCTCAACACCAGCCGTCATGCTCTCACCTAGCTGATTGTGTCGGTGGTAGCGCCTGGTGGTTGGCCAAGGGAAAGTCTGGTTTATGCTCAACACCTGTTGTCAGGCTCTCACCTAGCTGATTGGGCCGGTGGTTACGCCCGGTGGTTGGCCAAGGGAATGTTTGGTTGATGCTCAACACCCGTCGACAGGCTCTCACCTAGCTGATTGGTCTGGTGGTAGCGCCCAATTGTTGGCCAAGGGAAAGTCCGATTGATGCTCAACACCCGCCATCAGGCTCTCACCTAGATGATTGGGTCGATGGTAGCGCCCGGTTGTTGGCCAAGGGAAAGTCTGGTTGATGTTCAACACCCGCCATCAGGCTCTCACCTAGCTGATTGGGCTGGTGGTAGCGCCTAGTGGTTGGGTAAGGGAAATTCTGGTTGATGCTCAACACCCACCGTCAGGCTCTCACCTAGCTAATTGGGTCGGTGGTAGCGCCCGATGGTTGGCCAAGGGAAAGTCTGGTTGATGCTCAACAACCATCGCCAGGCTCTCACCTAGCTGATTGGGTCGGTGGTAGCGCCCGGTGGTTGGCCAAAGGAAAGTACGGTTGATGCTCAACGCCCGTCGTCAGACTCTCACCTAGCTGATTGGGTTGGTGGTAGCGCCCAATGGTTGGCCAAGGGAAAGTCCGGTTGATGCTCGAACAATAACCGTCGTCAGGCTCTCACCTAGCCGATTGGGCCGGTGGTAGCGCCCGGTGGTTGGCCAAGGGAAAGTCCGGTTGATGCTCAGCACCCGGTGTCAGGCTCTCACCTAGTTGATTTGGTCGGTGGTAGCGCCCGGTGGTTGCTCTGGAGCTACGTTTCGAGCTGCACCTACTGTCAGGCTTTCACCTAGCTGGCAAGGCAGGGGTCCTCGGTGGAAGTTGTTCTTGCTCTGGAGATAAGTCTCGAGCTGCACCCGCTGTCAGACTTTCACCCAGCTTGCAGGGCAGAGGTCCACAGTGGAAGTTGTTCTTGATCTGAAGCTAAGTCCCGAGTTTCACCTGTTGTCAGGCTTTCACCTAGCTGGAAGGGCAGTTTTTCTCGGTGGACGTTGTTCTTGCTCTAGAGCTAAGTCCTGAGCTACTACTGATGTCAAACTTTCACCTAGTTGGCATGGCAGGGGTCCTCGGTGGATGAAGTTGTTACTCCAGAGCCAAGTCCTAGGCTGCCCTTGTCAATCAACACAAGGCGTCTGAAGTTGAACTTGGGGAAGAGGCCAGGGGGAAAGGTCACGAGTGAAACTAGGTGTTAGACTATAACGCCCCGAAACTCAAAAGAGCGACGGGAGACATTTTGGGCCAAATCTGGTATTTGGTAGGAGGCACATGGCCTGGGACACGGGCGTGTCCCAGGGCGTGTCAGGCTCGAGTCGACGATTTGTCCGCGATGTCGACGAAATTCGGAGTCGACAATCGTCGAGCAGGGAACACGGCCTGAGACACGGGCATGTCTCAGGGTGTGTCGAGCCCATGTCGACGATCGGCCCAGGAGTCGACATTTTCGCTCGACGATGTGTCAAGACAAGACACACGGCCTAGGACACGGGCGTGTCCAAGGCCGTGTCGTGTGGTCGACAAACTTCGCTCGACGAAGTGTCGAGACAGTGAACACGGCCTGGAGCCCAGGCGTGTTCAGGTTTGACACGAGCATGTCAAATATGACACGGGCGTGTCCAAGACCCGTGTGAGTCTCGAGTTATTTTTGGGGCTGTGTCGATGGGGGTACACAACCAACCACACGGGCATGTACTGGATGACACGGGCGTGTCAGGTCAAACACGGGCGTGTCGGATGCCCGTGTGTTTTTCAAGACGCGTCGATTTTGATGGCGAATGAGGGACACGACCCTGGACACGGGCGTGTCACAGACCGTGTTCAGCCCAGGTTTTACTTTTCAGCAACGAATCGTAGCAATTCGTTTCCTTATTTTGGGATCCGGCGGTTGGGGGTTATTCCTACTGGGATATACCCGGGATTGGGCCTTTGAAACCCTCATTTTTACTTGAGTGGTTCTCTTTCTAAGTCAAGAGAGAGGTGAGAGCAAAGGAGGAAGAAGAAGCCTAGATTCGGTCACCGGCGGAGCCTCGGAGCTCCAAAAAGCGAACCGACTTCGGATCTACGAAGGCAAAGAGAGTGCGGTGCTTTTCATCCGCTTACATTTCCATGGCACCAAGGAAGAACGCTAGGGTAACGATTCTCTTCTTGAGCATGTGAAGCTCTCCTTCTTTGCATAGGAAGCCCGCTCTCGCGAGTTTGCATTGTGTTTGAGGCGTTCCTTCGGGTAGATATGAATAGTCCCCGTTGTGTAGAGTCCGTAAACGAGAACGGACATAGACATGATGTGTGAAGCCTATCAGACATGTTGGTTTGGATCGGTGATGTTGCATTGCATAAATGCCGGAGAAGACTCTGTGCGATTGTTTGTTTTTCGGGTTTTCTACGTGGTAGATTGCAACAGGGAGCTTTGGGGATTAACCCTACGGTGCACCCGGAAAACTGGGCGGATGCGTGATCTTGCCAACTTGGTGGCCTGGGAGCCAACTTGAAACATAACCGGGTTATGTGAATTGTGATGGAAATGGGACTCGGGAGAAGTTTGACCCGCGCATATGGCTTAAATTGTCGCTGCGATGTGAGCACGGGTTAGATGGAACCGTACCCGTTCTATGTCGTTCTGTTAGAGCCGTTGGCATAGATGAGGGTCTTCGGCAGTCTATGGCTTAAATTGACGTGACTCATGCCAAGAAGACAAATTGCTCATATGTTTGGCCGTCAAAGTGGCGGTGGTGAGTCCGGAATGTCTATGGCTTAAATTGACGTGACATTGGCCGGTTCACCGAGAATGTGACCTGAGTGCACGGGGTGTGTGGCCGTGCGAGCCAACGCCTGTGATGCAATGTATATTTATATACTGCTTGGTTATGCTAATAAAATGCAGGGAAGGAGCATCGCCGCCCCGATATGGTGGCGGGATCGTTATAATTTGGTCAGCATTGCTGACCGTTGCTTTTGTTTGCCACCGTGCGGTGGTTTGTTGTTTGCAAGTGCTGCTAGACCAAGCGGGCTAAAGCCCAAATTGTGAAGCCGACCCTCGAAGGCCGAATTGGAGTGTTTACTTGCTTTTATTCATGTATGACCGGCCTGCGTGCCATGGTATGGAAAACTTGTAATATTAAGTAAACCATTTTGTAAGGCCTTAAGGCCTGTACTTGTGTATGTACTACATTCCTATTTGGTGTTTAGTGGACATTCATGCTTGGTGCTGGGTTCTTTTATTTGCAACTTATAAACTACTTCTGCTAGAATGCTCTGTGTAGGACATTATGATTGGTTGAATGGTTTCCATTGAGTAACCACCCGGTCTGTCTGTGGTATATGGCGTCGGGCCACGGACGGACCTACTGCTATATTGTATGTGACGGATAGGGGGTGTTACAATTTGGTATCAGACTACTGGTTTTGGTCGGGCTTAAGATGAATTCGTGGGCGAATTCTTTTAAGGGGTGGTGAGTACATGTGTGTGCGTCATCGTTATAACAGCAAAAGAACCCATGAATGTCCACTTACGAATGAAAATACACGTGTTTGAGGAACCTGCACGTTCCTATAATTGCTTTTGCAGTTTTGTTTGGTCACTTAACTGTGTTTTGCACCACTATAGGTGATCAGAAGTGGTGATGGGTCGTCAGAACGTCGAGTTTCTGAGGCTAGCAGTGCACCAGATGTTGCTCCTGCAACACCTCCATCGGCTGAGACCATACGATTGGTGGCCGAAGCAGTGTTGGTCATGATGAATGCGCAACCTGCAAGGCAAATGCAGCAGCCCGCTCCTGCGGTGGAGCAGGTAGTAGTGGAGCCGTTGGTGCCAAGGAGGGAAACCGAGAGACAGCTCAAACATGTCATGAGCTTTAATCCTCCGGTATTCTCGAGGTTGGGAAACCCATCTCAAGCTAAAGACTGGCTCTCCAGGGTGAAGAGAGTCATGACAGCAACGGAGACGGAGGAGTGGCAAATGACCACCATTGCTACGTTCCTTTTAGATGGTGAAGCGAGATTGTGGTGGGAAGGATTGGAGCTGCACCTATTGAGAGGTAGGCAACTTGTTGATGTCTCGATGGAAGAGTTCTCGAGATTGTTCTTGGCTAGATACCTCCCTTCGGCGCAGAGGATAGCGTTGGAGAATGAGTTCCTGAAGTTGGTACAAGGGGACAGTAGCGTGGATGAATATCTCCACGAGTTTACTCGTTTGAGTCGATATGCTAGCTCCACCATTGCGGATGAGGAGCGCAAGATGAATTGATTCTATGAAGGGTTGAGAGATGAGTTGAGGTTACTACTCTCGCGGCCGATGACGCGGGGTTTCTTGACCTTGGTCAACACGGCCCGGTCTTTGGAGAAGGACATGAAGAATGTACAAGCAAAGAAAAGCTTGGGTGATAAGAAATCTTAGTTCAAGGTGCCGACTACTTCAAAGTCCGGCTATCGAAGATTCCACAAGAAGCATAGGACTTCGGGTCCAGCTCCCTCTTCTGGTTCTTCTGGGGCGACTACGGGTCGGACCCTGGGCGCATGTTTTACTTGTGGAAAGTCGGGCACTTTGCCCGTGATTGTTGGAGCGGACGTCCAAAGTCCGAAAGGAAGCCGGGAGCCACTTATGAAGAGAAGGGAAAGGCGGTGGAGTCAACCGCGTCCCATTATGCTCCGGACCAACCGAGGGTATACAATCTTGGCCAACAGGAGGCCATCAAACAGGCGGATGTAGTGAAAGGTACGGTTTAATTTATAGCAAGTTAATTTCTTGAAATACTTGTTATGCACATGTTACCTTACCACTGCTTGTTTAGGATTTGTTTTGATTTGTGAAAATCCGGCAAGAGCACTCTTCGATACGGGAGCTTCACACTACTTCTTTTCCAAAGGATTTATATCACGCATCAGAGTCCCTTCTTCGATGGCGAAGGATAAGTTGGATGTGTTGTTGCCCAATGGGTGTTCGATGCACGCGGATAGAATCTGCGGTGTTAAGATTCTCATTGGGAAGCAAGAGTTCGATCTACAAGCGTCGTTACTACCGTTGGTGGAGTTCGACGTTATATTTGGCATGGACTGGCTCTCGGAGCAGCAAGCCTATATTGATTGCGGTCGCAAGGAAGTCAAGTTGGGAGCAAGTCGTGAGACGACTTTTACGGGCTCAAAGGGGTCGAGCATGACGTTGATGTCTGCTCTTCAGGTGGTGAAGGAGGTTCGTGCCGGTGCAGAACTATTCTTTACACTAGTGGAGGTTGCAAAGCCAAAGCCCGCGTTGGATAGTATTTCAGTGGTATCAGAGTACCCTGATGTGTTACCTAGAGATCTTCCTGGAGCCCCGCCTCAACGGGAGATAGATTTTACGATAGAGCTCGTACCAGGTGCAAAGCCTGTGTCATGCTCTCATTATCGGCTAGCGCCTAAGGAAATGGCAGAGCTGAAGGTTCAACTACAAGAGTTGTTGGAGCAAGGGTATGTGCGCCCAAGTTCTTCGCCTTGGAGCGCGCTGGTCCTCTTTGTTATGAAGAAGGACGGAAGCTTGAGGCTATGTATTGATTATCGGGAGCTCAACAAGTTGACGGAGAAGAACAAGTACCCGATCCCCCAGATCGATGACCTTTTTGATCAGTTGGTCGGGTCGACGGTGTACTCGAAGTTGGATCTCAAATTCGGGTACTATCAGCTGCAAATAAGGGAGAGTGATATCCTGAAGACAACGTTCAGTACGAGATACAAGCATTGCGAGTTTACGGTCATGCCGTTTGGGCTGACTAATGTGTCGTCAGTGTTCATAGATTTGATGAACTTGACCTTCAGGGAGTACTTGGACCATTTTATGATCGTCTTCATCGACGATATTTTGGTGTACTCGCAGAGTGAGGAAGATCACTTCAAGCATCTTCATTTGGTTTTGGAGATGCTAAGGAGGAATCAATTGTATGCCAAATTCTCGAAGTGCGAGTTTTGGTTGTCCTCAGTGGCGTTCCTCGGTCATATAGTGAATGGAGAAGGTATTGCAGTGGATCCGGCGAAGATTGTTGCGATATGGGAGTGGCCTGAGCTTTCTACGGTAGCGGAAGTCCGGAGCTTTCTGGGGCTTGCCGGCTATTATAGGCGCTCCGTAGAGAACTTCTCGCGGATAGCGTTACCTCTCACTACTTTGACGATGAAGGAGCAGAAGTTCGTTTGGACGCTGGAGTGCGTGCGAGCTTTTGAGGAGTTGAAATGTCGGTTGACCACGGTGCCTGTGCTGAGTTCGCCGAGTGGGACCGAAGGTTATGAGATTTATAGTGATGCTTCGGGCAGCGGTTTGGGTTGCGTGCTACTGCAACACGGAAGTGTGATAGCTTATGGCTCGAGATAGCTGAAAGTGCACGAGAGGAATTATCCGGTCCATGACTTGGAGTTAGCGGCCGTGATTTTTGCCTTGAAGCTGTGGAGGCATTATTTTTACGGTGTTAAGATTGATATCTACACCGATCACAAGAGCCTGAAGTATTTGATTAATCAGAAAGATCTGAATATGCGGCAACATAGATGGATGGAGTTCCTGGGGGACTATACATTCAAGATCCACTACGTGCATGGTAAGGGTAATGCGGTTGCGGATGCGTTAAGTCGTTGGGTCCCAGCTCAAGCCAATTGGCTGTCGATCCATGATGAGCGGTTGGTTCGGGAGTTGGAGGTGTTGGAGCGGGTTGGTGAAGCAGCCTATCGGTTGAAGCTTTCGGTGGAGCTTAGTGGTTTACATGATGTATTCCATATTTCGGTGCTACGGAAGGCGGTGCATGAGCCTTCGCAAGTGATCGCGGTTGATCAAGTGTCGGTGGATAGTGAGTTGACGACAAAGGTCAAGCCTGTGCGGATTGAAGACTCGGAAGTCAAGCGGCTACGCAATAAAGAGATCAGGATGGTCAAGGTCCGATGAGACAATTGCGGTCGTGAGGAGCTCTCTTGGGAGCGAGAGCAGACTATGCTTGACGAGTATCCTGAGTTGTTCCACTCAGGTATAAATTTTGGTTTTGTACTTATCTTTCTTTATGTAATTTCGTGGATGAAATTCTTTTAAGAGGGGGTGATTTGTAACGCCCCGAAACTCAAAAGAGCGACGGGAGGCGTTTTGGGCCAAATCTGGTATTTGGCAGGAGGCACACGGCCTGGGACACGGGAGTGTCCCAGGGCGTGTCAGGCTCGAGTCAACGATTTGGCCGCGATGTCGACGAAATTCGGAGTCGACGATTGTTGAGCAGGGAACACGGCCTGAGACACGGGCGTGTCTCAGGGCGTGTCGAGCCCGTGTCGACGATCGGCCCGGGAGTCGACATTTTCGCTCGACAATGTGTCGAGACAAGGAACACGGCATAGGACACGGGCGTGTCCAAGGCCGTGTCGTATGGTCGAAGAACTTCACTCGACGAAGTGTCGAGACAGTGAACACGGCCTGGAGCCCAGGCGTGTTCAGGTTTGACACGGGCGTGTCAAATAGGACACGGGTGTGTCCAAGACCCGTGTGAGTCTCGGGTTGTTTTCGGGGCTGTGTCGATGCGGGTACACGACCAACCACACGGGCGTGTACTGGATGACACGGGCATGTCAGGTCAAACACGGGCGTGTTGGATGCCCGTGTGTTTTTCAAGATGCTTCGATTTTGACGGCGAATGAGGGACACGGCCCTGGACACGGGCGTGTCACAGGCCGTGTTTGGCCCAGGTTTTACTTTTCAGCTACGAATTGTAGCCATTCGTTTCCTTATTTTGGGATCCGACGGTTGGAGGTTGTTCCTACTGGGATATACCCGGGATTGGGCCTTTGAAACCCTCATTTTTACTTGAGTGGTTCTCTTTCTAAGTCAAGAGAGAGGCGAGAGCAAAGGAGGAAGAAGAAGCCTAGATCCGGTCACCGGCGGAGCTTCAGAGCTCCAAATCGCGAACCGACTTCGGATCTACGGAGGCAAAGAGAGTGCGGTGCTTTTCATCAGCTTACATTTCCATGGCGCCAAGGAAGAATGCTAGGGCAACGATTCTCTTCTTGAGCATGTGAAGCTCTCCTTCTTTGCATAGGAAGCCCGCTCTCGCGAGTTTGCGGTGAGTTTGAGGCGTTCCTTCGGGTAGACATGAATAGTCCCCGTTGTGTAGAGTCCGTAAACGAGAACAGACATAGGCATGATGTGTGAAGCCTATCCGGACATGTTAGTCTGGATCGGTGATGTTGCATTGCATAAATGCCGGAGAAGACTCCGTGCGATTGTTTGTTTTTCGGGTTTTCTACGTGGTAGATTGCAACAGGGAGCTTTGGGGGATTAACCCTAAGGTGCACCCGAAAAACTGGACGGATGCGTGATCTTGCCAACTTTGTGGCCTGGGAGCCAACTTGAAACATAACCGGGTTATGTGAATTGTGATGGAAACGGGACTCGGGAGAAGTTTGACCCGCGCATATGGCTTAAATTGTCGTTGCGATATGAGCACGGGTTAGATGGAACCGTACCCGTTCTATGTCGTTCGGTTAGAGCCGTTGGCATAGATGAGGGTCTTCGGCGGTCTATGACATAAATTGACGTGACCCATGCCAAGAAGGTAAATTGCTCATATGTTTGGCCGTCAAAGTGGCGGTGGTGAGTCCGGTATGTCTATGGCTTAAATTGACGTGACATTGGCCGGTTCACCGAGAATGTGCCCTGAGTGCACGGGGTGTGTGTCCGTGCGAGCCAACACCTGTGATGCAATGTATATTTATATACTGCTTGGTTATGCTAATAAAATACAGGGAAGGAGCATCGCCGCCCCGAGTTGGGGGCGGGATCGTTATAATTTGGTCAGCATTGCTGACCGTCGCTTTTGTTTGCCACCGTGCGGTGGTTTGTTGCTTGCAGGTGCTGCTGGACCAAGCGGTCAATTGCGGGCTAAAGCCCAAATTGCGAAGCCGGCCCTCGAAGGCCGAATTGGAGTGTTTACTTGCTTTTATTCATGTATGACCGTCCTGCGTGTCGTGGTATGGAAAACTTGTAATATTAAGTTTACCATTTTGTAAGGCCTTAAGGCCTGTACTTGTGTATGTACTACATTCCTATTTGGTGTTTAGTGGAAATTCATGATTGGTGCTGGCTTCTTTTAATTGCAACTTATAAACTACTTCCGCTAGAATGCTCTGTGTAGGACGTTATGATTGGTTGAATGGTTTCCATTGAGTAACCACCCGGTCTGTCTGTGGTATATGACGTCGGGCCCTGGCCGGATCTACTGCTATATGCTATGCGACGGATAGGGGGTGTTACATAGACCCAACAATCCCCAAGCAAGACCAGAAGTGGCGAGCAGGGGTCTTGGCAACCACCATGGGGTGGCTCTATCTAAGCAAGGCAGAGTCGAAAATGGCGAGCCAAGAGCTCGGCATTTACAAAAGAAGAGCGAGCCGAGGCTGTGACGACCCAGTCCCGGCACCACTCGGGACCACGTCCACAAAGGGAGACCTAGCGGGAGCCAGCTGGCATCGTCCGGGCTACAGCTCAAGCACCCCAACCCCTCTCCAGCACTCTGGCGGGTTGTCGGTGGCCACAACCTCCCTTTGATGAGCAAACTCGATAGTTAAGTTGCGCCGTATGGGGATTTCCCAGGAGGTCACCCATCCCAGTACTACTCCAACACGAGCATGCTTAACTGTGGAGTTTTCAAACTTCTCATTTCTAATTGAGTTGCAGCTCAATTAGTGATGAGAAGTGAAGAAACTTCATAGTTAAGTGTGCTTGGGTGAGAGTAGTATTGGGATGGGTAACCTCCTGGGAAGTCCCCGCGGTGCACGCTTGACTATCGAGTTTTGCTCATCAAAGGGAGGTTGTGGCCACCAATAACCAGCCTATGAATGGAGAGGGGTTGGGGTGCTTCGGTTGTAGCACGGTAGCGTCGCCTAGAGCGGAGCCGTGACACTGTCACGTTGGATCGTCTAGGGTCATTACAATAAAAGTGCACTTTTTATTATAACGAACCAAGCCGATCCAACGTGACAGTATCACAGTTCCGCTCTAGGCGATGATACCGGGCTGTACCCCAAGCACCCCAACCCCTCTTGTAACGCCCCCGAATTTTTCGGCAATTATTTAAGTCCTCGTTTGGCGTTACGTTGGCGCATTTCCGGCTCGTGCCGTTGTTAGAGTACCTCGTTAGGTGTTCTTGGAGGTTATAGCCTGTTGTATGGTTTCCCCAGCTAGCCGGCGTCTGTTTTGGAGGCCCGACTGAGCCTTTTAGGGAATCCTTGTGCTTTGGCTTTGGGTGAGGTTAGCCCGAGTGTGTGGTCGCCGGAGGTTGTGCCCGACTTTGCTGATGTTTGCGTAGCCCGAGTGTTTAGCTACGGTGCGGAATTGTTCGGAATCCGAGAGCGTTAGTTTTCACACCTTTTCGACGGTCGCTAGTTAGCGAGTTGTCGTTTGTGCGAGCATATTTTCATGTTTGCGCATTTGGGGCATAGCGCGTGTTGTAGTCATGCAAGGTTTTAATAATTAGCGTGTGCGTGCTTGCGATTATGTGTTAGTGTGTGTATAAATATATATGTGTGAGTGTTAGTGTGAATATATATATAAATATATGTTTATAAGTAAATGAGTATATATATATGTATATTTTTTATCTCATTAGGTTATCTCCCCCCCAAACCCGACGCAGGCAGCAACTGAGCGAGCGACACCTTCGTGCGGAAGACGGGAGGCGGAAGCCCGGGGCTGCTCCGACCGCCGATTCACCGCCCAGATCTGCCTGAAATCGTGATTTGAGGCCGGATCCGTGCTCCTCCAGTCAAGATCTCAATTCCAAGGTAGCTATTTTGAGAGTTCCTCCCCGTTTTTTTTCCGATCGGGCTGTGTATGTGCAGTTTTCTGAACTTTGATGGATGGATTTCCTTCCCTCTATGCTGTCCAGGATTTTTCCTTGTATCGTCGCTTGCGGCCGGCGGTTGGGAAGAGAGTGCTTGGCCGATTGTTGTTCCTCAAAGACAAACCAAGGCAAGTGCATCCTTTGCCCTTGTCAAAGCTATTGCAACATAGTTTCCATGATTTTAATTTCAGATCTACTCTCCTAACATATATATATATATTTTTTCTCCCCCTTGCTCACCCGAAATTTTTAGGGGCTAATCCTCGTTGCTTTAGGTCGCGGTTTCATGATTCGGGGTGTTAGATCTGATTTTGTACCAAATGAGTTGCTAGTTTAAATGTTGGATTTTGGGGACTTTGAGTCGTGCCCGGATTCCGTTAGGGGTTGTACCTTGGTTTTGTTCAAAATCTTTTGATTGCTAAATTAGCGACCGAATTGAATCAATAGGTTGTTGTTCATTCTTTCGTGTTGATCAGAACGTGTTCAATAATCGGCGTTAGAACGTGTCCAAAAGTTGGAGGTTATGGTTGATACATCTTGCTCGTTTATTCAATAATTTCGGTCATGCTCACTTGATAGAATCTTGTCCATTTCCATTTAACTTATAGCTTGTGGTTCCTTCCCTTAGGTGTGAACCAAGACCAGCTCGTTTCATTTTGAAGTTAATTGTTTATGTTAGCGACAAATTAATCATTATGTTGGTACCAAATTAATCGTGCGTGGATAGGTATCGAATTAATTAAGTACGTCTTTATATCAAATTAATTATGCCTGTCTCAATGTCTAACCTATTTCTTTTGTTATGGTGACCAACTAGTGGTACATGTTTAATTGAGTGTCGTACCACTTGCATAATTGCAGTATCGTTCTGCTTTCAATTTGTTTGTGTCAAACTACTTGCTTGGACAAACGTGATGTTTAGTCCGTTGGCATGAATACGAGGCTCTTAGGTGGGTTGCTCTAGAGAGTTTAGGGTTCAGTGTGACTTCTTGGTGGTTCATGGAACCTCTAGTGAGGGCTTTCCCGAGTCACGTAGTGCTGGAGTGGGATGTGATTTTGAGGTGGGTCGGACCGATGCCGCCACCCTTGTTTTACTTCTTGTCTTATTAAGACAATGTGAGCTGTTTGGTTGAGTAGGACCAATGCCACCACCACAGCACCTTGAGATGTTCAGGCCTATTAGACGTGGTTGGACCGTTGCCACCAGTCTAGGCCCTTATTTCTGATTTTTGTCCATCTCCAGTACTAGGTGACTCTTCCTGCTCTAGCTTTACACTAGGATTTATTTATTTATTTATTGTGTTAATCCTTCCTGCAGAGATTTGTGAGGCTCGACTTCACCCGTGCACTTGGTGCACCCCTTTTTACTTACTCATGGCGAGTATTTTCCTGCACTCGTTTACTTTAGCTCTTACCTGTTTCACTTTTCCTTGCACTATTGTTTAATTTCCCTATTGATATATACATATTGCTTTGCTGAGGTGTTCTCTTCTTTGAATGCCTCAGGTTCAGGATTATAGCCGACTGTGCGGCTAGGGTTCTTCTGGAGTTGCTAGTGTTATAGCTGCTGCTGAGTTTCTTTTCCTCACTCCTGGGAGGTAGTTTCCTTAGACTTGTAGTACAGATATGCCTACTCACCAGTGGGTTCGTGTCAGTTGTTGGCGCCCACTTGTGGTTTCTCTTTTAGATGCTTGGTACTTTGCTTATACTGCTAGTTTTCCTGTTTTGTAGTTTATTAAACTTGCTTCTGGGATGATTTATGTTAGGTTGCTAGTTACTTTAAAACCTATAAAAGAAAATAATTGTCATATCAAAAACATAGATCGCATGTTTTCCTTTCTAAAAAGCTTAATCACTATTTTCAAACCACGTAAAAAGGGTATTTCCTATATATATTATATAAATTTAATCTAGGGTTCTGCATAGCCTTAGGCGTCCCCTGGGGGCGCTTAAGCATTCTCTTAGGATGTTAAAAAGATGAATAAAGTATTTTTCCGCTACGTATATGTATAATTTTGAAGGGTGGACTAGTTGATCCACGAAGCCGAGGGATACGACCTCTAAAATATAATTGGATTTCACATCATTAAAGTTTTGAACTTTCATAGTCTTAGCAGTTGGTGGTTGCCTGAGCGTCGACAGTTATCCCCTGTCCGACGTGGCATCACAACGCGCGTTTTCTTCTACTCTGATACTTCTTAAATTTCGGAGAAAATGCGGGTTGTGATAGTTGGTATCAGAGGGACATTGCTTGACAATTTGTCGGGCAACCTTTCCTTTCAGGTATTAGAAGTTTAGCATCATGTCATACACACACCGATATGTCATCAGCACGTCTTGGCTGAAACACAAACACTACACTCATAGCATAACATGAAGTATACGGGGCATATTATGTAGTATGAGATGCATAATATGTGTTCGTATATGGATCCACCATAGGAGGCAACATGTGAGGGTTATGTAGTATGGGATGCATAACCTCACCACATGAATGCGACTAGCACGTTTTCCCTTTCGTTGCATGAAAATGTTATGTAGTATGGGATGCATAACATTTTCATGTGTACGCCGTTCATAACATGCATTAGGGCCTTTTTAGAATGCATAGCACAATCATGCATAGCATAACATTGCATAAGCACAACGTGCCAAGCTAAAGACTTGCAGGATGACATATGTACACACATGGTTTTGAGTCAAAAAGAATATAAATTCATGCATTCTCGATTTAGGCACAAGAGTTAGTGTGATGGTGGTGAACCATCTTAGGTTAAGCATGACATTATTTCCCCGATATAAATATATATATATATACATATATAAAAACCCCAGAGCAAGTTGGCAGTGAAAGCAAGTACTTATGTAGGTTTGTCTGTACCTGTTGTTTTGTGCTAGTAGTTGAAGTAGGTTCTGATGATTGTTTGTTGATCTTTTAGGATGGCGCCTAAGCGTAGAGTGGAGAGATCGACTCCCCAATCTGAGGGCGGGTCTTCTGGAGCTCAAAGCGGTATAGTTATGGAAAGTCTGAGGCAGAGCAATGAGGCTCTATCGAGGCAGATGGTGGACGTTCAGTCTCAGATCCACTCCCTGTTATCCGTGGTGGCAGGACTAGCCCCGAGAGCGCAGGACCCTGCTGCGGGTCTAGCTGTTCTCGCACCTCCTGCACCCCCAGCCCCTTTGGTGCCTCCAGTGGTGGTGCCCCCGGAGCTGGCTTTCATCACTCAGTTCCAGCGACTGCGTCCCCCTACCTACGATGGTAAGGCGGACTTCATGATATTGGATGACTGGTTGATTACCATAGAAGAGATGTTTCACTACTCAGGAGTGTCTGATGATCAGAAGGTGATGCTGGCCGCCTATCAGCTGAAGGGGTTAGCGAAGAGTTGGTGGATGAGGGAGAAGGAGGGAATAGTAGGAGGAAGCACTTGGGCTTCCTTCAAGGAGATCTTGATGCGGAAATTTCTACCGTCAGTGGAGCGAGACAGACTGATGAATGACTTCTTGCATCTGAAGCAGAGGCAGCTCTCTGTCAGCGAGTATGAGATTGAGTTTAGCAAACTCAGTCGCTTTGCCCCTAGTTTGGGGAGCTCAGAGGAGGATAGAGCAAAGCGTTTCCTCGGTGGCCTGCGGAGTGATGTACAACAGCTAGCGGTGGCTCATAGAGCAGTGAGTTATGCTGGGGCAGTGGAGGCCGCTTTGAAGGTAGAGGCCATCGAAAACGCGAAGCATAGAGGACAGCAGGAGAGGAATGAGCAGAGGAAAGCTGTTGAAGCGAAGAGCCCCCAAGTGCCCGGTGCTCTCTCGGGGAAGAGGAGCAAGGAGGTTTGTAGTTTTTGCGGCCGGTCGGGCCATCCTGCTGAGAGATGTTTCAAGAGGGCTGCGGTGCAGAAGGAGCATGTGCATGCTATTCAGGGTGCTCCCAGGCAGAATGTGGTGTGTACTTTGTGCAAGAAAGAGGGGCACGATGTTGCTCGTTGCTGGTTGAAGGACAAGATCTGCTATTAATGCGGACAAAAAGGTCATACCAAGGCCCGATGCCCGCAGCTCCAGTGTGTGCACCGACCAGTTCCTCTTCAGGCATTGCCACCGCCTCAGTCTATGGATAGAGGCAAAGGGAAGCTGAACGTGATATCTTCAGCGGAGGCTCAAACTTCGACGCAAGTTATTTCAGGTAAACCTTCTCGCTAGCCTTTTACTTCCTTTGCAGTTTAGTTTGGCTTTTGCTTTCTGTTTTGACTGTGCAATTTCTCCGTTTATATTTATATAGGGAGTTTTAAGGTAAAGAACCGCTGGGCACGCGTTCTCTTTGACTCAGGTGCTACCCACTCATTTGTGGCTAGGGCCTTTGTAGAGCGGTGCCAGCTGGTTTTTGATTGTGTCGGTGATGCCTTTTGCGTCAAATTCCCTTCGGGTGATTCCGTGATATCAGATCAGGGCATTCTGGATTGTCCTATTATGTTGGGGGATTTCCTAGCCAAGGCAGATCTGAAGGTTATAGACTTGGAAGATTTCGACGTCATCTTGGGTATGGATTGGTTGTCCAGATACGATGCAGTGATCCAGTGCAGGGGTAAGCGCTTGGATTTCAAGAAAGACAACGGTCAGCCTGGGAGTATTTATGGCGATCCGCGCCAGGCCTCTCCGGCGATTTCTGCGGTATGTGCTCAGAGGTTATTCAGTTCTGATTGTTTTGCTTGCTTAGTCTCGGTGCTGGGGACTGTTAGCAGTGTGCCGCTGTTGGATGAGATTCCTGTTGTCCGTGAGTTTTCAGATGTGTTTCCTAGCGACCTTCCCGGTCTTCCCCCTGCTAGAGATGTCGAGTTCGTGATTGATTTGGAGCCGGGTACGTGCCCTATTGCTAAGGCGCCGTACCGGATGGCCCCGCGAGAGCTGGAGGAGCTGCGTACCCAGCTGGATGAGTTATTGGAGAAGGGTTTCATAAGGCAGAGCTCGTCGCCCTGGGGCACACCTGTTCTTTTTGTGAAAAATAAAGATGGTTCGATGCGCCTTTGCATCGACTATAGGGAGTTGAACAAAGTCACCATCAAGAACAGGTACCCCCTGCCCAGAATCGACGACTTATTCGATCAGTTGCGTGGTAGCTCTGTGTTCTCCAAGATTGACCTTCGTTCAGGATATCATCAGCTTAGGATCCGGGAGTCGGACATTCCGCGGACGGCTTTTCGATCGAGGCATGGACATTTCGAATTCCTAGTTATGTCTTTTGGGTTGACCAACGCTCCATCAGCATTCATGGACATGATGAACCGGGTGTTCAAGGATTTTCTGGACAAGTTTGTGGTCATATTCATAGACGACGTTCTGATTTACTCACAGAATGCTGCGGAGCATGATCAACACTTGCGGTTGGTGTTATCTGCCTTGAGAGATCATCAGTTGTACGCCAAGTTGAGCAAATGTGAGTTCTGGTTGCCTCAGGTGTCCTTCCTGGGTCATGTGGTGAACAAGGATGGCATTTCAGTGGACCCGGTGAAGATTTCTGCAGTGATGGATTGGCATAGGCCGAGCACACCCAAGGAGATTAGGAGCTTCTTGGGGTTGGCCGGCTATTATCGAAGGTTTGTTGAGGGCTTTTCTACCTTAGCAGCGCCCTTGACTAAGTTGACGCAGAAGCATGCAGCGTTCATCTGGAGCGAGCAGTGCGAGGAGGCCTTTCTGGAGCTAAAGAGGAGAATGTGCACTGCTCCTGTTTTGACATTGCCTATGGAGGTCAAGGACTACGATGTTTATGTGGATGCCTCGCATGTTGGGCTCGGAGGCGTGTTTATGCAAGAGGGGAAGGTGATCGCGTATGGTTCGCGGCAGTTGAAGACTCACGAGCGGAATTACCCTACGCATGACCTCGAGTTTACGGCGGTGATTTTTGCGTTGAAGCTTTGGAGGCATCTACTCTATGGGGCCCAGTGCAAGATTTTCACAGATCATAAGAGCCTGAAGTACGTGTTCACTCAGAAGGAGCTGAATCTGCGCCAGCGGCGGTGGTTAGAGTTTACGGCCGATTATGACGTGGAGATCCAGTACCATCCAGGCAAGGCCAATGTGGTGGCCGACGCCCTGAGCCGCAAGACAGGGAAGATCTTCAACCTCACGGTGGACCGTTTAGTGGAAGAGTTCTTGTTGATGGACATCTCTGTGGGAGGCTGTGATTTGCAAGGCAGTTTGGCAGTGTCAGAGCCATCTTGGATTTCGCTCACCAGGTTGCACCAGAAGGATGATCCAGATTTGTTACACCTGTACCTCAGGGCTGAGAGAGGGGAGTTGCCGGATTTCTCCATCGACAATTCGGGTACCTTGAAGTACCGCGGCAGGTTTTGCATCCCCGCGGTTAGAGACATCAGGAGTATGGTATGCAGAGGGCTCATGGATCCAGTGTTGCTTACCACCCAGGATCCACGAAGATGTATCATGATTTGAAGCAGATCGCCTGGTGGCAAGGTATGAAAGGGGATATAGCTCGGTATGTTTCTGAATGTTACACTTGCAAGCGGGTGAAAGCCGATCATGGGAGGCCTGGTGGAAAGTTGACTCCCTTGGAAATCCCGACTTGGAAGTGGGAAAGTATCTCTATGGACTTCATCACGGGCTTACCAAGATCTCCAAGGGGATTTGACTCAGTTTGGGTGATCGTGGACCGATTGACGAAGTGTGCGCACTTCGTACCTTATAAGATCGACTACCCGATGAAGAAAATAGCAGAGTTGTATTTGAGCGAAGTCATCCGATTGCACGGAGTTCCTGTGAGTATCATTTCAGACAGAGACTCCAGATTTACTTCCCGTTTCTGGAAGATTTTGCAGGAGGGTTTGGGTACAGACTTGAGATATTCTACCGCTTACCACCCTCGGACAAATGTGCAGACCGAGCGGGTGAACCAGATTGTGGAGGATATGATCAGGTGCTACATTCTAGACCACGATGGAGCATGGGATGAGCGTTTGCGGCTCATGGAGTTTGCCTACAATAACAGTTACCAAGAGAGCTTGCAAATGGCTCCCTTCAAGGCATTGTATGGGAGGCGCTGCAGAACTCCGTTGTTTTGGACTGAGGCCGGGGAGAGGCCTTTGTTGGGTCCTGATGCTCTCGAGGAAATGGAGGTTGCTGTGAAGCTCATTCGGGAAAAGCTTCGGTTAGCTCAGGAGAGATATGAGAAAAACGCCAACCGGCGTAGGTCTGATTTGGAATTTTCGGTAGAGGATTTGGTTTTCTTGAAGGTGTCTCCGATGGTTGGAGTGAAGAGGTTCGGCAAGAACCATAAGCTGGATCCGAGGTATGTGGGCCCATTCAGAATTTTGGAGCGTATTGGTGTGGCAGCATATAGGGATCTACCCGCCAATTTCCCAGGCGTGCATAATGTCTTTCACGTGAGCCAGCTGCAGAAGTGTGTGCGGAGCAGTGGGCAAGTCTTGGATGCCGTACCCCAGTTGGAGCCCAACCTCTCGTATGTTGAGGTGCCGGTCCGCATCTTGGATACTCAGGACCGGGTGCTGCGATCAAAGTCTATCCCTATGGTGAAGGTTCTTTGGAAGAATCAAGATTTGGAAAGTGCGACTTGGGAGCTAGAGTCGGCTATGAGGGAGGCTTACCCTCGCCTGTTCTCCTGATTTGTTGGGTATGTTTTATTTCTAGTAACTTTTATATTATTACTTTCCTTCTATAGAAGAGGTAGTGTACGTAAAGTTTCGGGACGAAACTTTCTTTTAGGGGGAGTGACTGTAACGCCCCCGAATTTTTTGACAATTATTTAAGTCCTCGTTTGGCGTTACGTCGGCGCATTTCCGGCTCGTGTCGTTGTTAGAGTACCTCGTTAGGTGTTCTTGGAGGTTATAGCCTGTTGTATGGTTTCCCCAGCTAGCCGGCGTCTGTTTTGGAGGCCCGACTGAGCCTTTTAGGGAATCCTTATGCTTTGGCTTTGGGTGAGGTTAGCCCGAGTGTGTGGTCGCCGGAGGTTGTGCCCGACTTCGCTGATGTTTGCGTAGCCCGAGTGTTTAGCTACGGTGCGGAATTGTTCGGAATCCGAGAGCGTTAGTTTTCGCGCCTTTTCGACGGTCGCTAGTTAGCGAGTCGTCGTTTGTGCGAGCATATTTTCATGTTTGCGCAATATGGGGCATAGCGCGTGTTGTATTCATGCAAGGTTTTAATAATTGGCGTGTGCGTGCCTGCGATTAGTGTTAGTGTGTGTATAAAAATATATGTGTGAGATGTTAGTGTGAATATATATATATAAAAATATATAAAGTAAATGAGTATATATATATATAATATTTTATCTCATTAGGTTATCTCCCCCCCAAACCCGACGCAGGCAGCAACCGAGCGAGCGGACACCTTCGTGCGGAAGACGGGAGGCTGAAGCCCGGGGCTGCTCCGACCGCCGATACACATCACCGCCCAGATCTGCCTGAAATCGTGATTTGAGGCCGGATCCGTGCTCCTCCAGTCAAGATCTCCATTCCAAGGTAGCTATTTTGAGAGTTCCTCCCCGTTTTTTTTCCGATCGGGCAGTGTATGTGCAGTTTTTCCGAACTTTGATGGATGGATTTCCTTCCCTCTATGCTGTCCAGGATTTTTTCCTTGTATCGTCGCTTGCGGCGGCGGTTGGGAAGAGAGAGCTTGGCCGATTGTTGTTCCTCAAAGACAAACCAAGGCAAGTGCATCCCTTGCCCTTGTCAAAGCTATTGCAACATAGTTTCCATGATTTTAATTTCAGATCTACTCTCCTAACATATATATAAAATTTTTCTCCCCCTTGCTCACCCGAAATTTTTAGGGGCTAATCCTCGTTGCTTTTAGGTCGCGGTTTCATGATTCGGGGTGTTAGATCTGATTTTGTACCAAATGAGTTACTAGTTAAAATGTTGGATTTTGGGGACTTTGAGTCGTGCCCGGATTCCGTTAGGGTTTGTACCTTGGTTTTGTTCAAAATCTTTTGATTGCTAAATTAGCGACCGAATTGAATCAATATGTTGTTGTCATTCTTTCGTGTTGATCAGAACGTGTTCAATAATCGGCGTTAGAACGTGTCCAAAAGTTGGGGTTATGGTTGCTACATCTTGCTCGTTTATTCAATAATTTCGGTCGTGCTCACTTGCTAGAATCTTGTCCATTTCCATTTAACTTATAGCTTGTGGTTCCTTCCCTTGGGTGTGAACCAAGACCAGCTCGTTTCATTTTGAAGTTAATTGTTTATGTTAGCGACAAATTAATCATTATGTTGGTACCAAAATAATCGTGGCGTGGATAGGTATCGAATTAATTAAGTACGTCTTTATATCAAATTAATATGCCTGTCTCAATGTCTACCTATTTCTTTTGTTTATGGTGACCAACTAGTGGTACATGTTTAATTGAGTGTCGTACCACTTGCATAATTGCAGTATCGTTCTGCTTTCAATTTGTTTGTGTCAAACTACTTGCTTGGACAAACGCGATGTTTAGTCCGTTGGCATGAATAACGAGGCTCTTAGGTGGGTTTGCTCTAGAGTGTTTAGGGTTCAGTGTGACTTCTTGGTGGTTCATGGAACCTCTAGTGAGCTTTCCCGAGTCACGTAGTGCTGGAGTGGGAATGTGATTTTGAGGTGGGTCGGACCGATGCCGCCACCCTTGTTTTACTTCTTGTCTTATTAAGACAATGTGAGCTGTTTGGTTGAGTAGGACCGATGCCACCACCACACACCTTGAGATGTTCAGGCATATTAGACGTGGTTGGAACGTTTGCCACCAGTCTAGGCCCTTATTTCTGATTTTTGTCCATCTCCAGTACTAGGTGACTCTTCCTGCTCTAGCTTTACACTAGGATTTATTTATTTATTTATTGTGCTAATCCTTCTGCAGAGATTTATGAGGCTCGACTCACCCGTGCACTTTGGTGCACCCCTTTTTACTTACTCATGGCGAGTATTTTCCTGCACTCGTTTACTTTAGCTCTTACCTGTTTTCACTTTTCCTTGCACTGTTGTTTCATTTCCCTATTGATATATACATATTGCTTTGCTGAGGTGGTTCTCTTCTTTGAATGCCTCAGGTTCAGGATTATAGCCGACTGTGCGGCTAGGGTTCTTCTGGAGTTGCTAGTGTTATAGCTGCTGCTGAGTTTCTTTTCCTCACTCCTGGGAGGTAGTTTCCTTAGACTGGTAGTACAGATATGCCTACTCACCAGTGGGTTCGTGTCAGTTGTTGCGCCCCACTTGTGGTTTCTCTTTTAGATGTTTGGTACTTGCTTATACAGCTAGTTTTCCTGTTTGGAGTTTATATAAACTTGCTTCTGGGATGATTTATGTTAGGTTGCTAGTTACTTTAAAAACCTATAAAAGAAAATATTATCATATTAAAAACATAGATCGCATGTTTTCCTTTCTAAAAAGCTTAATCACTATTTTCAAACCACGTAAAAAGGGCATTTCCTATATATATTATATAAATTTAATCTAGGGTTCTGCATAGCCTTAGGCGTCCCCTGGGGGCGCTTAAGCATTCTCTTAGGATGTTAAAAAGATGAATAAAGTATTTTTCCGCTCCGTATATGTATAATTTTGAAGGGTGGACTAGTTGATCCACGAAGCCGAGGGATACGGCCTCTAAAATATAATTGGTTTTCACATCATTAAAGTTTTGAACTTTCATAGTCTTAGCAGTTGGTGGTTGCCTGAGCGTCGACAGTTATCCCCTGTCCGACGTGGCATCACAACGCGCGTTTTCTTCTACTCTGATACTTCTTAAATTTCGGAGAAAATGCGGGTTGTGACACCTCTCCAGCACACCGGCAATTGTTGGTGGCAACAACCTCTCTTTGATGAGGCAAACTCGATAGTCAAGCGCGTACCACGGGGACTTCCCAGGAGGTCACCCATCCCAGTACTACTCCAGCCCGAGCACGCTTAACTATGAAGTTCACATGGTGCGCGCTTGACTATCGAGTTTGCCTCATTAAAGGGACTTTGTGACAACCAACAACCCGCCCGTGTTCTGGAGAGGGTTTGAGGTGCTTGGGATGCAGCCCGGACGATACCAGCTGGGTCCCGCTGGGTCTCCCTCAGTGGACGTGGTCCCGAGTGGAGCCGGGCCTGGGTCGTCACAAAAAAGTTCACTTTTTATTGTAACGACCCTAGCCGATCTAACATGACAATGTCACGGCTTCACTCTAGGCGACGCTACCGGGCTGCAGCCCAAGCACCCCAACCCCTCTCCTGTCGAGTTCCTTCATAGTTAAGCGTGCTCGGGCTAAAGTAGTACTGGGATGGGTGACCTCCTGGGAAGTCTCTGTGGTGCGCGCTTGACTATCGAGTTTCGCTCATCAAAGGGAGGCTGTGGCCACCAACAACCCATCGGTGGGCTGGAGATGGGTTGGGGTGCTCGGGCTGCAGCCCGGTAGCGTCGCCTAGAGCGGAGCCGTGACATTGTCACGTTGGATCGGCTAAGGTCGTTACAGAGGCGGTCCTCGACAACTACACTACATCCTATCGAGATTTTACTTGGGAAATTTTGGTTTATAATAAGTCTCTAAAGGGAAGGAATCTCGAAGCGAGCTGGATAATCACAGGTCCAGCTCGGTGAGTAGCCTGGCCTTACTATCCAGGCGTGCGAGATCTCTGGGTCTTTGCGCCGGTATATATTCTAACTCAAGTACATTCTAACGACGAATGCTATCCTAGCGAGGTCGTGCAGTGAAAGGGCAACGCACGTGCGAGTGCAATATAGAAAGTAAGCAAGTATAGAGAAGAAAATTTTTCTAAGTAATTTTTCATTGATGAATTCGCTGATTACAAGAGAGCTCGCCTCGGCGAGGTTACAAAAAAGGGGGAGAGAGATTTACATAAATAAAGCAAAAGAAAAGAATGTTGGCGAGCTAGCTCTCCCCCTCCCCTCCAGAATTATCATCCTTAAAACCGGAGATGTCTTTGAAGAGCGAGTTGAAGTTATCCTCCTTCTCGCCAGGGGAGAAGCGGGAGGAAACAACTCCGACACCAGGTCCCTCGCAGTCATCTCCTCACAACCTTTCGTCAACACCCGCATGTCTCACATGACCTGCAAGGTGTAGTCGGCAGTGCCGATGGAGTTGGCCTGCAGCTTCTCGGCGACCTCCGCCTCGGTGAATAGCTTTGGCCTCTTGACCGGGGCGCCCGACTCGCCGCCAGAGGGGAGGAGGATGATGTCCATTAGGAGAGCGATCTCGCCTTGGATCCCCTTGTTCTACTCCTCCAACGCCTTGTTCTTCTCCTCCAGTGCGGCAGTGCGAGCGTGCATGTGGTTCGCGTTCTCGGCATCCTACAAGACGAGAAAGGTAAGAGAAGGAAGTGAGCACTAAGTGAAGAGGGGCTTAGAGGGTTTGTAACGCCCCAGATTTTTCGACAATTATTTAATTCTCTCGGTGATGTCATAATGACATAAGGGGCGTTACGTTATCGTGGAGTTGACGGCGCGTCGCCGTTAGTGCGTTTTCGCTTCTGTTCGGTCGAGTCGGCTAAATTCGTGAATCCTTGTCGAAAAAGGAAACTTTCACGTTAGGAAATTAAATTAATTAATTTTTGACATGCTCGTCAAGTTTCGTCGCGATCCGAGCGATATTCGAGCCTCGTCGAATTTCCAAAGTTTTGTAGAATTTATGATCGCCATAGACTTTGAAAATTTATATCTCGAGAACGGAATGTCGGATTTTGGTTACGTCTTCGCCGTTGGATTTGTAGCGTCATTGTTCGTCTACGGTGCAAATTTCGTTTAATTCGGCACGCGTTTGGGTCTACGTTTGAACTCGTATTTCTTTATTCAAAAATATATAAATATGATTATTATAATATTAAAGATGTAAGACCCCCCCTCCCCGGATCCCAAAACACGGCACGAAGGGGGAGTCTTATGCCCGGAACAGCCGCCTTGCGGTAGCATTAGCTCACGGGCTAACCTGTACCACAAGACGCCTATTCCGCCGGCTACAACAATATCAATATAACATGCCAACCCAACCAAGTAAATAAACATCCAGAAGTCAAAATCCACACTAAGTTATAATGTCCAAATACATGAATAATGAGAAGCTAAAACATGCTTCTACAATATATCAGAGTACAGCTAAACAATGCCCAAACGGGCTACATCAGAGTAAGCAAAACACTAACATCGGTAACAGACGGTATCGACGGCACCGTCACGTCAGGCACTGTCGTCCTGGCCTGGCTGTCCTGCGGCGTAGTCTGCGGCTGCTCTACCTGCGGCGTGACTCCTAAAAAGGAAGACGTAGCAACCGTTAGTCGAAACGACTAAGTGGTTTCACATCCGCTCCCCCGGCGACTCCTCGGCACCGGGCGGAGAAAAGGAACAAGAGTATAGTATATAACAAGTAAGCAAGTAAAGGAAGTACAAGCAAGTGGCAGTAGTGTAAGAGTAACAGCATCATAGTCAGCATATATGAAAGAGCTACACTAAACTAGCAAGTATAAGTAACAGCAGGAAAGTAACTTAACTTATAAGAATGCCCATACAAACTTATAAGTTAAGGATCGGGTTACATAAAAGTAACTCATCGTATAAGAGTGCCCATACAAACTTATACGATGAGGATCTTGTTGTGCAATGTTATGAAATGCTATGAATGATATGCAATGACTCACCCATGCACACCCATGCAATTGTTATGTCCGACACAGACTATAGTTTCCCACTTTTCGAGCAGGTAGCTAACCTCTCAGGCATCAGCCGCCTTGGCCAGGCGGTGACAGTAGAACGGGCACTTCTACTACTAGGCGGGTATCACACTACTTCACCTAGGCCTCCGTACGCCTCAACGCTAAGAACACAACAGCGGAGCCCATGCGTACTATGGCCCAGCGGGGTCTTGGGTAGATGTGCACCAAGAACACAGCCCGAACTGGCCTTGCGTGACCCGGAAGGGGCCTCGGAAGAAAGCACGAGGACACAGCCCAACCGTTCACATGGCCGGAGGGGCCTCGGGACGTGGACACCGAGGACACAGCCCAAACCGACCAAGTCTAACTGCCAACTCCCGTCGGTGTGACGACTGGCGAGCCCGTAGACCTGCCACACTATCCTTAACCCAGGATTACGACACCGCGTGTCGACTCACACACACCACATGCAAATTCCACATCAACATATCATGGAAGGGGGCCTCGGAGGGAGCACGAGGACACAGCCCAACCATCCATCCACAACTTATCTCAACACAACCAAAACAAGTGGCGGTCAACACCGCACTTACAAACTTACACAATACTACCCATAGGAAGGCGACGCTCTAAGTATTGGACTACCAAATTCAATCCACTATTCAACATTCACATGACCATGAGTTATCCTTCTATATGTCATATCAGGTAATTTCAACACAATATATCAAGATGCACATGTACAAGAATCTACTAACTTCTAACAAGTCAAATCATTCAAGTATACTATCTTACAATTAATAATCTTCATCATTTATGCAACTGAATTAATTATTCATAAGAGTTTATCCAAGCCTCAGGGTTACCGTAATATTTGTTTCTCCGAATCCAATCCAAATGTTATAACCCAGATTTTTAAGTGCGGAATAGTCTGGACAGCAACTTCAACCGGAGATTCCCGAGGCTACAGGAATCCGGTGAAGTCGTGTAACCCCTCGATGGAAAGATCTTTTCATGGTCTACAACTTTCATATTCAGGTCATAACCCAGATCTGGCAATAACTTACTCGAAATCGGCTTCAAAGTTCGCTGCGCACAGAACACAATTTCTGTGTACAGGAATTGCCGACAGCAAACTCGATTAGGATTTCCCGGGGCCACAGACATCACCTGAAGTCGTGCAACCACTCGTTGGAAAGGTATTTCCAAGGGCTACAACTTTCGTGTTTATCCAAAAGCCCAGATCTGCCCATATCCTACAAGACAATAGCCTAGAAGATCGCTGCGCGCAGATTACAGATTCTGCGAGCATCTTAAAGGAAAATGAACGGCATCGGTTCGTCTTCCTCCTCAAGGCGATCATCCCTAAATTTTCCAGAAATATTCTCCTCCCTTATTCAACCTCAAAGGCCATAAACTCCTCACGAGACCATCCACCCATCGTCATATTGAAGAAAAGGGGAAGGGTTGAAGAGATCTAAAGTCTAGAACACAAGTTCTAACATGGCCTAACCTAGAGATCTTCTCCTCTCCATCAAGACTCTCTTGAGTCGATGTCTCTCCTAAGGCATAACTATAGATCTAACACCAAGGGAGAGGGTAGGAAACTCACATTGGCTCCAGCGGTACCACCATTTCTAGCCATGGATCTCGTAGTTCTCCTTGGCGGCATCTTCTCTTTCACGGCGATGACGGATCTCCTTTGGTAAAACTTGCTTCTGCAGTTTTCCCTCTCACAGGAGTTCTCACAGGAATTAGGGGATGAAAAGAGCATGAAAACGGCTAGGGTTTTCTGTCCCCTATATAAATAAAATGTGACACGGGTAGGGACACGGCCGTGTCCTTACCCGTGTCCTGCCTGGCGAAGCGGCAACGACAGTTTCCATGTCGGTTCAATACTTGACACGGGTAGGGACACGCCCATGTCCCGACCCGTGTCCCTATGACACGGCCGTGTGCTTGGCCGTGTCCTTGGCCGTGTACTTCTCGGGTTGCATCTCGACACTTCTCGTCGAGCTCAACTCGACGCACACGGGTAGGGACACGGCCGTGTCACTACCCGTGTCACTTGGTGTCGACACAGCTCGACGATCTCGACACGGGTCGTCGAGCTCAACTCGACGCACACGGGTAGGCACACGGCCGTGTCCCTACCCGTGTCCCTTGGTGTCGACACAGCTCGACGATCTCGACACAGCTCGTCGAGCTCAACTCGACGCACACGGGTAGGCACACGCCGTGTCTCTACCCGTGTCACTTGGTGTCGACACAGCTCGACCGTCTCGACACGGGTCGTCGAGCCCAACTCGACGCACACGGGTAGGCACACGGCCGTGTCTCTACCCGTGTCCCTTGGTGTCGACACAGCTCGACGATCTCGACACGGCTCGTCGAGCTCAACTCGACGCACACGGGTAGGCACACGGCCGTGTCCCTACCCGTGTCACTTCCTTTTTACACTGATTCTCCACTTCTCCACAAGTGCAGTCCAATTCCCTGCACTCTCAGGACTCAAGTCAACCCTCCTGACTAAAAACACACACACTAGGGGCCTAGAGCGATTCGGGACTTTACAAATCCTATAAACAAAATAAAAGATTTCGTCCCCGAAATCAGGCTTAGGCTGTGGGGAGGAAAGCATGACAGGAAATTTAACACTTGCTTTTAAATAGAATTACCTTGAGCAAACAACTCCGGGTAGCGTTGCTGCATTAAATCCAATGGCTCCCATGTGTACTCCTCCTTCCCATGATTCAACCATAGCACCTTTACTAAGGGAACACTTTTGCGGCGCAAAGTCCTTGTCTCGCTGCCAACAATCTGCACCGGCTCTAGTCGCACAGACCTATCTGATGCCACTGCACCATCAGTAGTGGGAATATACTGGTCGGGCCGCAACAGTGCTTTTCGAAGCGACGACACATGGAACACGTCGTGGAGATTTTCTAGTTCTGGTGGTAACTCCAACCGATAGGCCAACGGGCAATCCTTTCCAATATAGTATAAGGCCCAACATACCTTGGGCTGAGCTTTTTCACTCCACGCACCCGCGACACTCCATGCATCGGCCGAATCTTGAGGAACACTTTTTCTCCCACCTGGAACTCCACCATCCGATGCTTTTTATTATAATATTTCGCCTGTCGACTTTGAGCCTCCAACATGCGATCCCGTATCAATCTGACCGCCGCATCAGTATCATCTATATATTCGTTCCCCAATGCCTTCGGATCTTCATCTTGCACCCAAGACAAGGAGTCCTGCACCTTCTTCCGTAAAGGGCTTCATGGGGCGCCATGCCGATGCTTGCCTGATGGATATTATTATAGGAGAATTCCACTAGTGGCAAGAGCCTTTCCCATGGCTCTCCTCTGTCCAACACACATAACCTCAATAAATCCTCCAGTGTTCTGATGGTCCGCTCTGACTGCCCGTCCGTCTGTGGATGAAATGCGGTACTAAAGGTTAGGCGTGAGCCCAAATACGCCTGTACCGCCTTCCACTCATTGGATGTAAACCGACCATCCCGATCTGAAACAATTGTCTTGGGCACGCCATGATACCGTACAAATTGCTCCACAAAAAGGCGTACCAAAACATCCACGTGTGCTTCCTTCTTCATTGGAATGAACCGGGCCACCTTTGTTAGTCGATCCACAATAACCCATACTGAATCATTCCCGGAGCGGGAACGAGGTAACCCATGAACAAAGTCCATGGAGATATCCTCGAACTTCCATTCGGGGATGGGCAATGACTGCAACAAACCACCGGGACTCCTGCATTCAGCCTTCACTCTTTGGCAAGCTTCGCAATGTGTAACATAGTAGCGAACATCTTTCTTCATTCCCGGCCAACACATGGTCTTCCGCAATCCGGCGTACATCTTAGCAATACCAGGGTGCACTGAATATTGAGAGGAATGTGCCTCTCTCAAGATATCCTCCCGAATTTTGCCGCCCTTGGGAATATAGAGTCGGCCACGAAAATAAATGAGGCCGTCTTTGAGTGTGTACTCATCGGTGGTCCCATCTTCAATTGCCTTGATTGCCGGGGCCAAGGCCGCATCCATTCCTTGCTCCACCCGAATCCGGTCTCGGATATCACAAACTATGCTCATGTTGGCCAAATTCTCCGCATACTCTGCCGAAGGATCCTTGAATACTAAAGTAATTTCCATCTCCTCGATCATCCGAGCCAACTCCATGCTCATCAGCCGAGACTCTGGGCTAGAGCCTGGCACTTTTCTACTCAAGGCATCGGCTACCGAGTTCGCTTTCCCGGGGTGGTAGTTCATGGTGAACTCGTAGTCGCATAGAAATTCCAACCACCGCCGTTGTCTCAGGTTCAACTCCTTCTGAGTGTGAACATACTTCAAGTTTTTTGTGATCGGAAAAGATCTCGCAGTGCACGCCATATAAATAATGCCTCCAGACTTTCAAAGCGAACACCACTGCTCCCAACTCCAAATCATGAACCGGGTAATTGATTTCATGTTTCTTTAACTGCCTTGAAGCATAAGCGATCACATGCCCGTGCTGCATCTGCACCGCTCCCATCCCTTGATATGATGCGTCCGTGTAAACTTGGAATCCTTCCTTCCCAGACGGAAGTGCAAGGATGGGGGCGGAGGTAAGCCTATCTTTCAATTCTTGAAATGCCTCTTCACATTGAGGTGTCCACTCAAATGGCACACCCTTCTTCGTCAAGGAGGTAAGAGGAAGGGCAATCTTGGAAAATCCTTTCACGAACTTGCGGTAGTAGCCAGCAAGTCCAAGAAAGCTTCGTACATCTGCCGCCGACTTCAAGGGCGACCACTCCTTCACGGCCCGCACCTTTGCTGGATCCACTGCTAACCCTGCTCCACTGATCACATGCCCCAAGAAGGCAACCTCCTTAAGCCAGAATTCACACTTGCTAAACTTGGCATACAAGGCGTGCTCCTTCAATTTCTTCAAGACCAAGGTCAGGTGCTCGACATGCTCCCCCTCCGTCTTTGAGTAGACCAAGATGTCGTCGATGAAAACAATGACGAAGATGTCCAAATACGGTTCAAACACCTTATTCATCAAGCTCATGAAGGCCGAAGGGGCATTTGTGAGCCCAAACGGCATTACTGTGAACTCATACAAACCATATCTCGAACTGAAGGCCGTTTTCTGGATGTCCCCTTCTTGTATCCTCAACTGATAGTATCCGGAGCGCAAATCCAATTTAGAAAACCAATGCGCTCCCACTAGTTGATCGAACAACTCATCGATCCGCGGTAGCGGATAAGTGTTCCGCACCGTCAACCGATTGAGTTCCCGATAATCTATGCACAATCGCAGTGTTCCATCCTTCTTCTTCACGAACAGCACAGGGCTCCCCATGGTGATGAACTGGGGCGAACGAACCCTGAATCCACTAGTTCCTGTAGTTGAACTCTAAATTCTGCTAGTTCTTTCGGGGCCATTCTGTACGGAGCCTTGGATACAGGCTTGGCACCTGGTACTAGATTGATCTGGAAGTCAACCTCTCTATGCGGAGGTAATCCTGGTAGCTTCTCAGGAAATACCTCAGGAAAATCCCGCACTACCCGTACATCCTTTAATTCCAGCGCTGCTTCCTTCAACTCGAACCAGATCATGAAGACCTCCTCCCCCTTCATATGAGCCTTTACAGCCTGGATAGAAGATAATATCATACGTGGCGCGAAGCCAATACCTTGGAAGATGACGTCAGAGTCTCCATGCCTCAAATAGATCCGCTTCTCCGCGCAGTCGATCCTCGCGAAGTGCCAGTCCAGCCATGCCATGCCCAAAATGATGTCAAACTCCGGCATTCTCAGAACCGTGGCCGGCGTATCAAAGGCCTTCCCATCAATAAATAACTCCAACTCGCACTTGGCGGTCGCGATCATCTCCGAGCCGTCCGGAAGGCGTACACGTCGGGCTATGCCAGTGAAGTACTGTACATCCCCCATGTCTTTTATGAAATCCTCGGACACAAAGGAGTGTGAGGCACCGGTATCAAACAGCGCATAGGCTGTCTTCCCGCCAATAATCACGGTGCCTAAGTACCAACAACCAAAACTTATTGCTAGTGGCTAGTAAGTTCTAATCAATTCAAGTTAGACCATGCAAATATGTAAATTAATTAAATCATACCTGCAATCACAGTCTTGTGGGTTCCGTTCCTGCGCCATGTCAAGCGCGTACACCTGATCCCGGCCGGTCCGGGTTTCCTCTTGGCGGTCCTCGTCCTCGACCGCGCATATATCCCCGCCCTCGTGGAGCTGCTGGAGGGAGAGCAGAGGGAGAGCAGGAGGGAGAGCAGGAGGGAGAGCAGGAGGGGCGTTCCCATATAGCTGCGGGCAAAAACGCCGGATGTGGCCCGGCTGGTTGCATTCGAAGCACACCAGACCACGACGCCCTTCAGGTTGTTGAAATCGCTGATGCTGTGGGGGTGGAGGCAACGCAGGCGGCTGCGGGACTGGATGCTCCACCCTATAGTTTCGGTGGACACACCCTCCACCTCTTTGATAACCTCGTCCTCCTCTGAAGTCCCGTCTCCTTCTATTACTTGGGCCGCTTCCATCACGTCCTCCGCAGGCCTCTTACTACACCCCATGTGGTCCGCCTCCAATCTTTTCGCCATATCAATGATCTCCGCCAAGCTACCATCCGCTATAAACAAAAGGGACTGCCTTAGGGGATCTCGCAGCCCTTTATAGAAGCGCTTGGCATAACCTCTGTCATCCAACTCATAAGAATCCGCAAACCTTGCGAGATGTTGGAACTCCCGCTGGTATTCCGTAACCGACTTTGATCCTTGCTTTAGTAGAAGGAACCTCTGCTCAAGCTCATCTCGGGCCGATGTAGGGATAAAGTGCTCCAAGAAAACACCCGAGAATTCACTCCAACTTATCTCTGTGTAGATCCGGCCTTGGAAGGTAGAGCCCATGAGGGACTTCCACCACCTCTTCGCATGTAAGTCCAAGACGGACACTGCCAATGTCACTGCCATGTTGGCTGGGCAACGGATACCGCCAACAACTCCTGTATCGTGTCTAGCCATTCCTCTGTACGTACGGCTGACTCCGTCCCAAGGTAGATGGGAGGGGAGAGAGCCCGGAAGGTGCTCAGCCAGTTGGAGCTCGGGGCCTGTTGTTGCACCGGAGCCTGCTGTGCCTTAAAAGCATCAAGAATGGCGGTGAGCGTCTGCCCCAACTCAGACTGTTCGAACTGAGTGGGTATGGGAGGGGTAGGAGTACCCCCCATCGGCTCAACATGCAGTGGAACCTACACATACACGACAAATTTGTGGTCAGGTTGGCTAAACTTAAGGTCAAAGTTGGACAAACTTATTGTGAATTACATATGGGCACACCACTGCTTCCGCTAAGTCAGTTTGTCCCCAAACTGACTAACCAAACGGGGGTGGCACCATTGTTGAATGACTTCTTAGTTGAGGATCGTGGCAAACTGATACCATTTGTAAGACCCCCCCTCCCCGGATCCCAAAACACGGCACGAAGGGGGAGTCTTATGCCCGGAACAGCCGCCTTGCGGTAGCATTAGCTCACGGGCTAACCTGTACCACAAGACGCCTATTCCGCTGGCTACAACAAATCAATATAACATGTCAACCCAACCAAGTAAATAAACATCCAGAAGTCAAAATCCACACTAAGTTATAATGTCCAAATACATGAATAATGAGAAGCTAAAACATGCTTCTACAATATATCAGAGTACAGCTAAACAATGCCCAAACGGGCTACATCAGAGTAAGCAAAACACTAACATCGTAACAGACGGTATCGACGGCACCGTCACGTCAGGCCCTGTCGTCCTGGCCTGGCTGTCCTGCGGCGTAGTCTGCGGCTGCTCTACCTGCGGCGTGACCTCCTAAAAAGGAAGACGTAGCAACCGTTAGTCGAAACGACTAAGTGGTTTCACATCCGCTCCCCCGGCGACTCCTCGGCACCGGGCGGAGAAAAGGAACAAGAGTATAGTATATAACAAGTAAGCAAGTAAAGGAAGTACAAGCAAGTGGCAGTAGTGTAAGAGTAACAGCATCATAGTCAGCATATATGAAAGAGCTACACTAAACTAGCAAGTATAAGTAACAGCAGGAAAGTAACTTAACTTATAAGAATGCCCATACAAACTTATAAGTTAAGGATCGGGTTACATAAAAGTAACTCATCGTATAAGAGTGCCCATACAAACTTATACGATGAGGATCTTGTTGTGCAATGTTATGAAATGCTATGAATGTTATGCAATGACTCACCCATGCACACCCATGCAATTGCTATGTCACACAGACTATAGTTCCCACTTTTCGAGCAGGTAGCTAACCTCTCAGGCATCAGCCGCCGTGGCCAGGCGGTGACAGTAGAACGGACACTTCTACTACTAGGCGGGTATCACACTACTTCACCTAGGCCTCCGTACGCCTCAACGCTAAGAACACAACAGCGGAGCCCATGCGTACTATGGCCCAGCGGGGTCTTGGGTAGATGTGCACCAAGAACACAGCCCGAACTGGCCTTGCGTACCCGGAAGGGGCCTCAGAAGAAAGCACGAGGACACAGCCCAACCGTTCACATGACCGGAGGGGCCTCGGGACGTGGACACCGAGGACACAGCCCAAACCGACCAAGTCTAACTGCCAACTCCCGTCGGTGTGACGACTGGCGAGCCCGTAGACCTGCCACACTATCCTTAACCCGGGATTACGACACCGCGGTGTCGACTCACACCACATGCAAATTCCACATCAACATATCATGGAAGGGGGCCTCGGAGGGAGCACGAGGACACAGCCCAACCATCCATCCACAACTTATCTCAACACAACCAAAACAAGTGGCGGTCAACACCGCACTTACAAACTTACACAATACTACCCATAGGAAGGCGACGCTCTAAGTATTGGACTACCAAATTCAATCCACTATTCAACATTCACATGGCCATGAGTTATCCTTCTATATGTCATATCAGGTAATTTCAACACAATATATCAAGATGCACATGTACAAGAATCTACTAACTTCTAACAAGTCAAATCATTCAAGTATACTATCTTACAATTAATAATCTTCATCATTTATGCAACTGAATTAATTATTCATAAGAGTTTATCCAAGCCTCAGGGTTACCGTAATATTTGTTTCTCCGAATCCAAATCCAAATGTTATAACCCAGATTTTTAAGTGCGGAATAGTCTGGACAGCAACTTCAACCGGAGATTCCCGAGGCTACAGGAATCCGGTGAAGTCGTGTAATCCCTCGATGGAAAGATCTTTTCTTGATCTACAACTTTCATATTCAGGTCATAACCCAGATCTGGCAATAACTTACTCGAAATCGGCTTCAAAGTTCGCTGCGCACAGAACACAATTTCTGTGTACAGGAATTGCCGGACAGCAAACTCGATTAGGATTTCCCGGGGCCACAGACATCACCTGAAGTCGTGCAACCACTCGTTGGAAAGGTATTTTCAAGGGCTACAACTTTCATGTTTAGCCAAAGCCCAGATCTGCCCATATCCTACAAGAAAATAGCCTAGAAGATCGCTGCGCGCAGATTACAGATTCTGCGCGCATCTTAAAGGAAAATGAACGGCATCGGTTCGTCTTCCTCCTCAAGGCGATCATCCCTAAATTTTCCAGAAATATTCTCCTCCCTTATTCAACCTCAAAGGCCATAAACTCCTCACGAGACCATCCACCCATCGTCATATTGAAGAAAAGGGGAAGGGTTGAAGAGATCTAAAGTCTAGAACACAAGTTCTAACATGGCCTAACCTAGAGATCTTCTCCTCTCCATCAAGACTCTCTTGAGTCGATGTCTCTCCTAAGGCATAACTATAGATCTAGCACCAAGGGAGAGGGTAGGAAACTCACATTGGCTCCAGCGGTACCACCATTTCTAGCCATGGATCTCGTAGTTCTCCTTGGCGGCATCTTCTCTTTCACGGCGATGGCGGATCTCCTTTGGTAAAACTTGCTTCTGCAGTTTTCCCTCTCACAGGAGTTCTCACAGGAATTAGGGGATGAAAAGAGCATGAAAACGGCTAGTGTTTTCTGTCCCCTATATAAATAAAATGTGACACGGGTAGGGACACGGCCGTGTCCTTACCCGTGTCCTGCCTGGCGAAGCGGCAACGACAGTTTCCATGTCGGTTCAATACTTGACACGGGTAGGGACACGCCCGTGTCCCGACCCGTGTCCCTATGACACGGCCGTGTGCTTGGCCGTGTCCTTGGCCGTGTACTTCTCGGGTTGCATCTCGACACTTCTCGTCGAGCTCAACTCGACGCACACGGGTAGGGACACGGCCGTGTCACTACCCGTGTCACTTGGTGTCGACACAGCTCGACGATCTCGACACGGGTCGTCGAGCTCAACTCGACGCACACGGGTAGGCACACGGCCGTGTCCCTACCCGTGTCCCTTGGTGTCGACACAGCTCGACGATCTCGACACAGCTCGTCGAGCTCAACTCGACGCACACGGGTAGGCACACGGCCGTGTCTCTACCCGTGTCACTTGGTGTCGACACAGCTCGACCGTCTCGACACGGGTCGTCGAGCCCAACTCGACGCACACGGGTAGGCACACGGCCGTGTCTCTACCCGTGTCCCTTAGTGTCGACACAGCTCGACGATCTCGACACGGTTCGTCGAGCTCAACTCGACGCACACGGGTAGGCACACACACGGCCGTGTCCCTACCCGTGTCACTTCCTTTTTACACTGATTCTTCACTTCTCCACAAGTGCAGTCCAATTCCCTGCACTCTCAGGACTCAAGTCAACCCTCCTGACTCAAAACACACACACTAGGGGCCTAGAGCGATTCGGGACGTTACAAAAGAACTATTCAAAAAATGAAAAGTACTATTCATTCTTAAAGTTTGATCAATGGTATATTTGCAAAATTCACTTTTCATAAGGACAAAAAAAGCACTGTTCATGCAATTTATTTTTGTTCCTTCTCGGGAACTCCTGTACTAGTACTCGAGAAACTAAAAAGCCTTCTCGGGAACTCCTGTACTAGTACTCGAGAAACTAAAAAGCCTTCTCGGGAAATCCTCGAGAACTCATTTACCTTCTCGGGAAATCTGGATATAGTACTCGAGAACTTTAAGTTTGTTCTCGAGAAATCTCTACCCCCTTCTCGAGAAGTCATGTGCTACACTCGAGAAATTCCATATTCGTCCCGAGAAATCCTTTTCAGCTTGCTTACGGGCTCCGTTTTGTGGGTCAAAACGGCGTCATATGAAAAAATGGTTAACATGGATTTTGTTCGTCGCGACGAGATCTACAACTTCCGTGTTGATCACTTTTCGATTCAGAGCCATCTTTAGCCTTTATATTCATTTTTCGCACGCCCGCACTTAAATTGTCCGCCTCTTTCATGTTTAGACAAAAGAAATTATATACATATATATGTATATATTTATATACTTATGGATAAATAGAACGATTTCATCTTCTTCTCTTGACCGAACCAGAGAGCGAGAGTGACGACGAGGGTTCTAAGTCGTGAAGCTTCGGATCGCCGCCGTCGGAGCTACGGTGCTCGGAATCGCAAACTGAGCATAGATCTCGTTTCGTGGAAGTTTTCGTTAGGGTTTTCGGCCCTAACCTTTCTTTTGGCCAAATCCTTGTATATTTCGCTTCCCCGCGCCTTCCTTTGGCTAGATCCGCGATGTGGAGTAAATTGGAAGACCGATTGTTGTAGAAACCGAGACAAATGGTGTTCTTGCCCTCCCTCTTGCTCTTTTCTTCCAAATTATAGTCATATGTTGCAGATTGACATATTTAAGTTAACCTTATCCTCGAATTGCTAGTTAATTGTCTTGGATTATGGAGTGTGTTTCCCCTAAAATCATTTCTCCCAAATTTTATCTCGTATATTTGGAAAACAAATTTGGTTGTTGTGCCACTTTAACTATCGAGTCATTATGATCGTTGCGACACCTCGTGCGTCCCGTTGTTTTGATCGTACTTCACTTTTCTTAACCCTTGCAATATCCTTATGTAGTCCAAATCGTTTGTTGACCCTCTTGAAATCTCGTTGGGTAAGTCCTAGTTGGTAAGTGTCCCTTTGAAGTGGCGGCTTCTTTAAAAGTCGATTTAAAGTCTATTGACCGTTAGTCCATGTTGAATAAAGAAACTCTGAGCGTATAATTATGTAACTAAAGAAAACTCTGATGGTCTGTGCGCATTGGGATTTCTCCCTCGGCACAGTGCCTTATGGCTGAGTCTGTGCGCGTTGTGAACCTTCATCCCCGACACATTACCTTAGTTATTGGTCTGTGCGCGTTGGGGTTTCTCCCTCGGCATGGTGCCTTTTGGCTGGGTTTGTGCGCATTGTGGACCTTTCTTCCGGCACAGTACTCTTTCCTATTGAGCTGATCAGTCTCATTTAAAATGATGAATAACATGAATAATAAAGAAAGATGAATGTATGAACTTCTAATGTTTGAAACTCTGTTCTGTCCAACTGTTGTGATTAGCCTTTCTTGCTCAATTAGATTTATTGTTTTGTTTATGTTGCTCTACTACTGACCTTTTGTTGTAGTCGTCTTGTAGATTTTCATTCACCTTGAGGTTTGTTTGGTTTACCTATATTTTTTGCACCATTTGTAACTTGCTTCTGAGGTGTTTTTCTTTTGAATGTCTCAGGTCCAAAGCAGTAGCAGGTTTAGCTGACAGAGTTGTGCTTTTGGTGCTGCGAGTTGCTACGACCGATTGTTTCCACCTCAGAGCATTGAGGTAGTTGGCTTTGTTTAGACTTGTCATATTTTCCTATGGGTTCGTGTCAGTTGTTGGCGCCCATAGTCTTAGAATTTTCTGTGTCAGACTACTTACTACTTTTAATGCGATTACTTTTGATAGTTTGATACTTGCTCTATGTGAAGGATTTATGTTAGGATGCATATAGTTACTTTTAAGTATACAAAACTGCATTCTGGAATATTGACATGACATAAATTTTTAACTGCAAAACTTATTACTTTTAAGCAATATAAAAGTTTTTTTTATTTATATTAAATGTAGAAGTCTCATCATCATTACATTATGCTAGAATTTCATTCTCATATAGGATAACAAATGAACCAAACTAAGTATTTTTCGCTGCGTAAACTTATATATTTTCTCACCTATGGACTAGTGATCCACCCGACCGAGGGACACGGTCAGTAAACTCAAAGAACTTATATGTATTTTTAAACTTAATTTCATAAGTCTTTTATATAAAGTAAATGTGAGGACGAGTCGCCTGAGCGATTACAGTTGTCCCCTGCACGGCGTGACATCACGACGCATATTTTCTCTTACTCTGACGTATTATTTAATACAGAGAAAATGTGGGTTGTCACAGTTGGTATCAGAGGCAGGTTTTGCAAAAGGGTTGGTTGGTTTGGCAAGCCAGTCGGACAACTTTCCCTTAAGCAAAACTTTAAGCTTATCATTTCATTGTATACACACACTGATATGTCATCAGTAGATCTTGATGGAAGCATGAATACTACTCTCATAACATGATAGGAAGTATACGGGGCATATTATGTAGTATGAGATGCATAATATGTGTTTGTATATGAATCCTCCATAGGTGGCAACATGTGACGGTTATGTAGTATGAGATGCATAACCATCATTACATGGATGCTCATTAGCACGTTTTACTTTTTCGTTACATACAATATTATGTAGTATGGGATGCATGACATTGTATGTGTACGCCGCTCATAACATGCACTAAGGCTTTTTTTAGAATGCATAACACTGCATACATAATATATCATCGCAAAAGCACACATGCCAAGTTAAAAAATTGCATGATGACATATGTACACTCGTGATTTGAAATGAAATTTAAACATTTATATATTTATATTATAGGCACAAGTTAGAAGCATAACATCATTTCATGATTTTCTAGAGTAACATAACAGCAAGAGCAAGTATATATTCGTTCTCGATCTGATTTGAGTCTGTTTGTTTATGATCTGTTCTGGGTTATGATATTCGAGTTTACTAGCTTAGGTGTCTTAAGCTAGGTCCTTGATAAGTCGTTTATAGAATATGACCCCAAAATAGTTTTGCTAAGGGAATATCTTCCCAGTTTGTGATGTCTTAGGCAAGGTTTTGAATAGATATCCGTTTGTTCTGTAGAAATGTTGGCTAAATGCATTGCGACGAGGTCGACTCCCCAGTCGGAGGGTGAGTCTTCTAGTGCCCAGAGTGAAGCAGTGATTGAAGGGCTACGATAAAGTAATGAGGCCCTGACATGGCAGATGGTGGACATGCAATCACAGATACAATCGTTGTTGGATGTCGTCGCCGGGTAGCAGATTGGAGCGCAGGACCCTACTGTGGGTCAAACTGTTCCTACTCCTCCAACTTCTCTAGTACCCCCAGTTGCACTGCCACCATAGATGAATTTCATTTCTCACTTCCAGCGACTAGGACCTCCTACGTATGATGGTAGGGCAGACTTCATGGTGTTGGATGACTGGATCATCGCCATCGAAGAAATATTTTCTTATTCTGGCATTTCCTCCAATCAGAAGGTGATGATTGCAGCATACCAGCTCAAAGTACTTGCGAAGAGTTGGTGGATTAGAGAAAAGGAGAATCTTACTGATGGGTGCTCTTGGGATGCGTTCAAGAGTATGTTATAGATGAAGTTTTTGCCATTGGTCGGGCAAGACTGTCTGATGAACAACTTTTTACACCTGAAGCAGAGGCAACTCACTGTTAGTGAGTACGAGATCAAGTTTAACAATCTCAGTCGTTTTTCCCTAGATCTGGTAGCGTCCAAAGAATGTAGAGTAAAACACTTCCTGGGTGGTCTGAGGTATGACATCCAACAGTTGGCTAGCGCATACAAATCTGAGACCTTTGCAGAAGTAGTAGAAGCCGCCTTGAAGGTTGAGGCAATAGATAATGCGAAGAATCGGCGATTGCATGCAAAGAAGGACAAGAGGAAATCTGATGATGGTGGAAGTACTAGGGCTTCTGGCCCTACAGCGAAGAAGGATCAAAGGGAAGCGTGTAGATTCTGTGGAAAGCCAGCTACCCTTTAGAGAAGTGCATTAAGAGACTGGATGTACAAAAGCAGTCTCAAGTACACGCGATCCAGGATGCACCAAAGGGAGGCCATGTCTGTACTTATTGCCAGAAGAGTGGGCACGATGCGACCCGTTGTCGCAAGAAGGCTGGAGCTTGTTTTAATGTTTTCTCTCCGGCTAGAAAGGACACATGACAGCTAATTGCCCGCAGAGCCAGCCTGCACTTCATGCAGTTCCTCGCAGACTCTACCACCGCCCTCGCCTCACATGGACAAGAGAAAAGGAAAGTTGAATGTGTTGACCAAGGAGGAAGCTCAATCATCGACTCAAGTGATCGCAGGTTAGTCTTCGACTCAACTAGTAATCTTTTATGGTAGATTTATGGTTTTTGCATTTTAGTTGCACGCGCAATGTGTTTAGGTGAATTTAAGGTGAAAAATAAGTGGGCGCGCGTTCTGTTCGATTTGGGTGCTACTCACTCCTTTGTGGCAAGGAGTTTTGTAGACTAACATCACTGGGCTCTTGACCTGTAGACACTTCCCTGAACGTCAAAATCCCTTCAGGAGAGCTGGTGATGTCATGTCAGGGTATCCAAAAATGCCCTATCTTCCTAGGTGATTTTCTATCCTTTGTGGATCTGAAGGTGTTAGACTTGGAAGACTTCGATTTGATTTTGGGCATGGACTGGCTGTTCAGCTATGATGTCATCATTCAGTGCAAGCACAAGCGCTGGGATTTCAAAGGCGACAAAGGCCAGCCTATGAGTGTGTATGGTTTGCCGCGTCAGGAATCTCCAATCATTTCTGCGGTACATGCTCGTAAATTTCTAGAGTCTGTATGTGATTCTTTCCTTGTTTCCGTTTCTATTCTGGAAGCTGCACCTGTTGTGCCTCTGGTTGAGGATGTTTCTGTGGTGCATGAGTTTCTGGATGTCTTTCCTATTAGTCTTCTTGTACTACCTCCTGAAAGATAGGTGGAGTTTGTTATAGACCTTGAGCCAGGCACTCGCCCTATTACAAAAGCACCGTACCGCATGGCGCTGTATGAGTTAGAGGAGCTGTATACTCAACTAGATGAGTTATTGCAATGTGGTTTTATTAGACCCAGTTCTTCCCCCTGGGGTGCACCGGTCCTCTTCCTGAAGAAAAAGGATTAAACGATGAGGCTATGCATAGATTATAGAGAGCTAAACAAGGTGACTATCAAGAACAGATATCTGTTGCCTAGGATCGATGACTTGTTTGACCAACTGCAAGGTAGTTCCGTGTTCTCGAAGATTGACCTCCGTTCGGGCTACAATCAATTAAGAATCCGTGAGTCAGACGTTCCACGAACTGCTTTTCGATCCCGATATGGTCACTTTCAATTTTTGGTAATGTCATTTGGATTAACGAACGCACTGTCAGCTTTTATGGACATGATGAATAGGGTGTTTAAGGACTTTCTAGATAAGTTCGTAGTTGTATTCATTGACGATATCATGGTATATTCCAGAAATGTGGAAGAGCATGCCTTGCACTTGCGCTTGGTCTTGGCCACTCTGAGGGAGCACAAGTTGTATGTGAAGCTTAGCAAGTGCGAGTTCTGGTTGTCTTAGGTGTCCTTCCTAGGACACATTGTAAGCAAGGACGGTATCTCAATGGATCCCGCGAAGATAGCCGCAGTCTTGGATTGGAAGAGACCTACATTACCTAAGGAGATAAGGAGCTTTTTATGGTTGGCAGGCTACTACATAAGATTTGTGAAAGGATTCTCCGTGCTTTCTGTGTCGTTGACCAGGCTTACACAAAAGTGCACAGCTTTTGTTTGGAGTGATGCTTGTGAGGAAGCTTTTCAAGAGCTAAAGAGAAGACTGTGTTCTGCTCCAATATTGACATTGCTGATGGAAGGAGTAGAGTATGCTGTTTATGTGGACGCCTCGCGAGTTGGACTCGGTTGCGTGCTGATGTAGGACGAAAAAGTGATTGTGTATGGATCGAGACAACTGAAGGTGCATGAAAGGAATTATCCTATGCACTATTAACCCTGAAATCGGCGATCCTTCCCAAGGCAGCCAGCTCGCCAGTAGCGGCCTGCTCCAGGTCCCTCCTGGAGGTCGCTTCTTAGGTTGGGCGGACAGGTTTCCCTGTCCACTCAATCCGCACAGCTTGGGCGGTCTCAGCGGTCTAACCGCCCAGGCAGCGCACTATCTCTTTGGTCGGCAGGGGCCGCGGACTGCTTCTGCAGTCCGCCCCTACAGGCCGCGCTTTTTTTTTCAGCTTAACCGTAAGCTTCTCCACAGGTGTCCCTTTGTCGGACTCACACCTTTGTCCGCCCAGGCAGGCAACAAGTCGTGTCCCTTGCAGAAATTGGACTTCCTTAGCCCGCTCCTGCAGGTCGCTCTTCAAGAAAATAAGACCGCACAAACCGCCAAACAACAGTGGTGACCTGGCCCCCAGGCCGCCAGCCAGTTACCTCAGTTTCCACCTCGCCAACACGTGCGACCTGCCTCGTCAGTCCAGTCAGGTCGCCCATTTCTTGTCCTCCAGCAGCATGGGCAGCCGGCTTCATCAGCCCGCCTAAGGAGCGCGGACACTCGCTCTCCGGCTACCCACGAAGATTAGCAGCAATACCCAGTACCTCGCGGGCTCGGCGGACTCAAAGTGCGATCAAGACTTCCAGTCCACCTTCATTGGTGAACCCCAACAGCTTCAATAGCTAGGATCTCCATTCCAACATAAGCGGACTCAGCTTAGCAGCAGGCGCGGACTCCGCGGACTCAGCGGACTGCCCATGCAGCCTGCCATTCCTCATCTCCAGCACCTGCTTCTCCCCAGCAGCAGGGCCAACCTTCTCGGCCCACACAGTTTGGCGCGGGCTCGACCAGTAGCAGCGGACTCTGCGGATTCTCCTCATAGTCCGCCAAGCAGCATATCCTCCAGAAAGCAGTCCCAGACCGCATAGCCTCCTACGGACTCTGCGAACTCAGCGGACACTCCTCAGCTCACACCCTTAGCGCAAGCCCAGTTCAGCAGGGTGGATTCAGCGGACTTGCCATGCAGCCCGCCACTCCTTTGCCTCCAACATCCCTCAGATCAGCAGCGGCGGACTCCGTGGATTCTCCTCATAGTCCGCGACTTAGTCTCCCAGTTCGCCATCAGTAGCACCGGCTCCTGAGGTAAGCCCCAGTCCGCACGACCTGTTGTGGACTCGGCGGACTTCTTCCTATTCTCGCTCAAGTTACCGTCTCACCGGGGGTAACGTCACCGCAAGCCATTACCTCCTCGGCTCTATAAATAGACACTCATACCTCTCATGGAGAGGGGTGAGGTGGAAACACCCCGAGAACTCATCATCGCCAAGGTGCTCACGCTCGAAGTCAGCCCACATCAAGCTCAATTCCTGCGGACTCCTTTTCCTAGTCCGCCTTCTCTCTGCCCTTAGTCACGCGGCCTGCTGACCTGGTTCTCCAGTCCGGGTGGATTCGTTTCTTCCCTTAACCGTGCGGTCTGCCGGCCTCCAAGCTCAGTCCGCGCGGCTTCCTCTAGCACTCCCTTCCTTAGCCGCCAGCTTTCTCTCTGTACCCCTTTATTTGCTTTCTTGTAAAGGCGTACTAGCAAGCTGTAACTCTCAATATTAATCAAAGGAAAGCTCGTCGCAAGAGTGGCATTTAAGCCGCGGTGGGCGAAGTCTATTGTTGCTGCTGCTAGCGGCCCCTCTCTCTCGATTAGCTCAGCTCAGCTCCCTCGGCATCCAACCTGAAAGCACAACCATCATAGTAACCATCTGCTCGACAGCTCCTGATCAACCTCCTCTCTTGCTCGTCAGCCTTCCTGGCTGCTATCAGCAACCCTCTCATCTATCCCCGCAACCCTCGAACAAGCCTTTGCTCCACTCTGGAGCACTCAGAAGCTTCCTCTTCCCCCGCAACCTTCATCCTCTTCCTCTCCTAGCTTGTGAGATCGAACAACCCCTCCGTGTTAACTAGACGGTGCCGTTTTCGCGCATCAACAGTTAACACGGGGCCTTCAGATCTGAACAGACGGTGAATAGCGACAGTTAACCATATCAGATCGCCAACCCCCTCAAAACATTCCTCCTACCAGCGAAGATGCTCTCTGCGAAGCTCTCTTGCTGACACGTCAGGAAACTTCCCTGCAGATAGCAGCAATCAATGACACCCTAGCCATTATAATTCATCGACTAGACTCTCAACCTACAGCAGCACCAGTTGATGCAGTCAATCTAGCAGTGGGGAATTCACATTTTAATATGCCAACTTTTCTGCTAGTTGGTCCTTATGCTTATCTGGCAAGTTATCCATCCAGACAGGACACAGTCGCTGTGCAGCTTCCAGTTACCAAGCAAAGCGAGAGTGTGTGCAAACTCAGCCCTCAAACCACCGCATGCACCTCCAATCACCCAATGAAGTTGCCTGAACTTCCCGCTGGGAGGAAGAGAGGCCCAGAAGTTTTGCTCCATACCGGACAACCTCCAAAATCACCCTCAAAATGTCTTCAATCGCAAGCGAAGAAAGGAAGAAATTTCCGACGACGTCAACGTCTCTTCCCGGGCAAAGAATCCAAAGTTGATGGTGCATTGGGTGAGGCAGCTCACATCATGAAGAGCAAACCAAACAGTGTGGGACCTTCTAAGCCCGCTGATCGAAAGGTCAAAAACTGAGACCAATACTGAAAGTATCACAGAGAATGGGGTCATGCAACAGAGGGTTGCAGAGCTCTTCGATGATTAGTGCAGGAAATGCTGAAGGAGGTTAAAATTCAACATCTGCTCTAGAAGGCTGACCCATCACATCCATGAGTCCTCAAAGCTCCTCACACCCATTATCGGTTACCCTTACTCTACTCCTTATATTTTCAAACATTTCCTTTACAAAGCACTTCTAAGTGCTCTTTCATGGTTTTCAATAAAGATTTCATCAGGGATCTCACACTGACACGGTTCCCTTCTTGTAATGCGTCCTCCTCTACTTTTTCTCTTTGCCAAAGAGATCACTACAACAATGAGATATCGTCAAGTCTTGCTATAGGCCCCCTCGAGATTGGATTCTGGCGTAAGGCCACAATGACCACATTTCGCGAGGAGTTTTCGCATATGTGTAGTGGGCGCTATCCAACTCTCATGCGGAGGAATACAGGACTTCGAATCCTAGCCGGCATCTAACACAGAGTGTATGCTAGGGAGGCCCCATGTGTTAGCTTTGTTGTGCTTCGCAAAGGATACATTACAGTTATGGTGATCTTTGCTTGACAAGCAATGACGATCAAGCGTAGCCTTATCTCTTTCGATCATCTCACAACTGTGATGGCCGAACACTCTCTGGTACTCTCGATCCGTGCCTTCGTGGGTTCCCATAATTCCACTGATCTTTCCACAGGCAAACAATATGCCACTTGGCGCAACTAGTCTCATGGATCAGTGATGATTGTACCCAAGGCGAGAGAGCAGTGCATCTGCCGCTTCCTTCTTAGGATTTTGTGCATGTCTCCCTTTTGTGCTCTGTCAAGGGAGTATAGCTAGAGCTCTTTGTTATCAACTACCTCTTGCACAGGTTAACAGGATAATCCGACCTACCAAAAGGATTTGCAGCATTCATTTTGCTTGTTCTCATCTTATATGCAATGCTTGCTTAAGGCTCTATCAGATGACTTACAAGCTCTCTACTTATATAAGCTCTTCATTACTCTTATCAAACGCTAATGACATCAAACATTGATCAAAGAATCTTACTCTCCTTGATCATCAAGCCCTGCTATTGCAATCTAGTTCAGATTGGCAGAGTGTATCAAGCTTTTTCTCTGCCAATGTATTCATACCTATCCTATCATATCAGCAGTCAACACTCGACTTGTTGATCTGGACTTCATGTTAAAGACATCTGTAATATTGCAAGAAGTTCATTGTTTTCTGGTTTGATCTTCATTCAATTATCAGCAGAGTGTATCAGACATTTCCTCTGCTATATGATCATATCGATATTATCTCATCAACAGTTAGTACCTACGAGCCTCATCCAGGTACTTGCAGCTTAGTTCATCATATTATGTATGCTGCTCACTCTTCTTTTTGCAGTGATTAGCAGGCACCTGCAAGCTTCATCCAGGTACTTGCAGTTTAATTCATTATTATGTCTGTTGCTCACTCTTCTCTTTGCAGTGGTTAGCAGGCACCTGCAAGTCATATCCAGGTACTTGTAGCTTAGTCTTTAAATGTCATATCTGCTTCTAACTCTCATTTTGCAGAAAATAGCAGATGCTTGCAAGTTTCTTCACAGGTACTTGCAAACTATTTTCATATTATGTCTGCTTCTAACTCTTTTCTTGCAGAGAACATCAGACATTTGCAAGTTTCTTCACAGGTACTTGCAAACTTCTTTCACATATTATATCTGCTTCTAACTTTTTTCTTGCAGAGATCAGCAGACATTTGCAAGTTTCTTCACAGGTACTTGCAAGCTATTTTCATATTATGTCTGCTTCTAACTCTTTTCTTGCAGAGATCAGCGGACATTTGCAAGTTTCTTCACAGGTACTTGCAAACTTCTTTCACGTACTATGTTCGCTTCTAACTCTTTTCTCGCAGAGATCAGCAGACACTTGTAAGTTTCTTCACAGGTATTTGCAAATTACTTTCATATATTGTGCCTACTTTTAACTCTTCTTTTGCAGAGACAAGCAGATACTTGCAAGTTGCCTTCAGGTATTTGCGGCTTTCTTTACTCTCGAATTTGTTTCTAACTTCACTTTTGCAGAAACCGGCAAACACTTGCAAGTTCCCTTCAGGTACTTGCAGCTTGTTTTTTCTTTCACACATAGCGTTTACTTTTCTTTTTGCAGAGGATAATAGGTACTTCCAAGCTGTCTTCAGGTACTTGCAAGTTATTATGCTCCGATATTTTCCTCTCACCTTCATTTTGCAGAACTCAGCAGAAGACACATCTTCTTCGTTTTGCAAAGGCAAACCCGGGTACACGCAAGACGTACCTTCCATACATGCCTACACTAACCTTTTCTTTGTAGGAAATAGACAGGCATTAGCAACCTCCTAAAGAGAGGCATTAGGTTCTATCTCTCCTTGCCCTCGTCTTTTTCTTGGGGTGGATCACGATTTTCGTGGGTCTCCTACTTTTTCGAAGTTCTATTCTGAACTTAAAAAAGTGCGGGGATTATGTTAACCCCGAAATCGGCGATCCTTCCCATGACATCCAGCTCGCCAGTAGCGGCCTGCTCTAGGTTCCTCCAAGAGGTCGCTTCTTAGGTTGGGCTGACAGGTTTCCCTATCCGCTCAGTCCACACAGCTTGGGCGGTCTCAGTGGTCTAACTGCCCAGGCCGCACGCTGTTTCTTTGGTCGACAGGGGCCGCGGACTGCTTCCGTAGTCCGCCCCTGCAGGACGCGCTTCTTTTCAGCTTAACCTCAAGCTTCTACGCAGGTGTCCCTTTGTCGGGCTCACACCCCTGTCCGCCCAAGCCGGCAACAGGTCGAGTCCCTTGCAGAAATTGGATTCCCTTAGCCCGCTCCTGCAGGTCGCTCTTCAAGAAGACCAGACCGCGCAAACCGCCAAACAATAGTGGTGACCTGCCCCCAGGCCGCCAGCCAGCTACCTCAGTTTCCACCTCGCCAACACGCGCGACCTGCCTCGTCAGTCTGGCAGGTCGCCCATTCCTTGTCCTCCAACAGCATGGGTAGTCGGCTTCATCAGCCTGCCTAAGGAGCGCGGACACTTGCTCTCTAGCTACCCGCGAAGATCAGCAGCAATACCCAGTATCTCGCGGGTTCGGCGGACTCGAAGTGCGATCAAGACTTTCAGTCTGCCTTCATTGGTGAACCACAACAGCTTCAACAACCAGGATCTCCATTCCAACATAAGCGGACTCAACTTAGCAGTAGGCGTGGACTCCGCAGACTCAGCGGACTCCGCATGCAGCCCGCCATTCCTCATCTCCACCACCCGCTTCTCCCCAGCAGCAGGGCCAACCTCGTCAGCCCGCACAGTTTGGCGCGGGTTCGACCAGTAGCAGCGGACTCCGTGGATTCTCCTCACAGTTCGCCAAGCAGCAGATCCTCCAGAAAGCAGTCCCAGACCGCGTAGCCTCCTACGGACTCAGCGGACACTCCTCAGCTCGCACCCTTAGCGCAAGCCCAGTTGAGCAGGGTGGATTCAGCGGACTCGCCATGCAGCCCGCCACTCATTTGCCTCCATCATCCCTCAGCTCAGCAGCGGCGGACTCCGCGGATTCTCCTCGCAGTCCGCGACTTAGTCTCCCAGTTCGCCATCAGTAGCACCGGCTCTAGAGGCAAGCCCCAGTCCGCGCGGCCCGTTGTGGACTCAGCAGACTCCTTCCTCTTCTCGCTCAAGTTACCGTCTCACCGGGGTAACGTCACCGCAGGCCGTTACCTCCTCGGGCCTATAAATAGACCCTCATACCTCTCATAGAGGGGGCAGAAGGTGGAGACACCCCGAGAACTCATCATCGCCAAGGTGCTCACGCTCGAAGTCAGCCCACAACAAGCTCACTTCATGCGTACTCTTTTTTCCGAGTCAGCCTTCTCTCTGCCCTTAGTCGCGTGGCCTGCCGACCTGGTTCTCCAGTCCGCGCAGTTTCTTTGCTTCCCTTAACCGTGCGGTCTGCCGGCCTCCAAGCTCAGTCCGCACGGCTTCCTCTGGCACTCCATTCCTTAGCCGCCAGCTTCCTCTCTGTACCCTTTATTTTCTTTCTTGTAAAGGCATACAAGCAAGCTGAAACTCTCAATATTAATCAAAGGAAAGCCTGTCGCAAGAGTGGCATTTAAGCCGCGCCGGGCGAAGTCTGCTGTTGTCGCTGCTAGCGGCTCTCTCTCTCTCTCTCTCTTAGCTCAGCTCAGCTCCCTCGGCATCCAACCTGAAAGCACAACTGTCATAGTAACCTTCTGCTCGACAGCTCCTGATCAACCTCCTCTCTTGCTCGTCAGCCTTCCCGGCTGCTCTCAGCAACCCTCTCCTCTATCCCCGCAACCCTAGAAAAAGCATTTGCTCCACTCTCGAGCACTCAGAAGCTTCCTCTTCCCCTGCAACCTTCATACTCTTCCTCTCCTAACTTGTGAGATCGAACACCCCCTCCGTGTTAACTAGGTGGTGCCATTTTTGCGCATCAACACACACGACTTGGAATTTGTTGTCGTCATTTATTCCTTGAAGTTGTGGAGACATCTTCTGTAAGGAGTGTCGTGCAAAATCTACACGGACCACAAAAGTTTAAAATATGTCTTCACTCAGAAAGAGTTTAATTTACGCCAGTGTAGATGGATAGAATATGTTGCGGACTACGAAGTCGATATCCTTTATCATCCCGGCAAGGCTAACGTAGTAGAGGATGCCTTGAGCCGAAAGCCCACTTATGTCTTTAACCTCTCGGTGCAAGCCCTTGTAGAGTAGTTTTTGCTCATGGACATAACCGTAGGGAATAGCGCTTCGCCGAGTAGCTTAAAGGTGGAAGAGTCTTCGTGGATTACTCTCACTAGTCTACATCAGAAAGACGATCCTGATTTGCAGCACCTCCACAGTAGGACTGAGAAAGAGGAATTACCTGACTTTTCAATTGATGACATCGGTACCCTAAAGTACCGCGGTAGATATTGTATTCCTGCTGTTGGGGACATCTGAATAAGAATATGCAGTGAAGTGCATGGTTCAAGTGTTGCTTATCATCCTGGTTCCACAAAAATGTACAGAGATTTGAAGCAGATTGTTTGGTCGTCAGATATGAAGAATGATATCGCAAGATTTGTATCTGAATATTATACCTGCCAGCTTGTCAGAGATGATCATAGAAGGCCTAGTGGTAAGTTAACGCCTTTAGACATACCGAGTTGGAAATGGGAGAGTTTATCCATGGATTTCATAACCAGTTTGTCGAGATCTCCCTGAGGGCATGATGCAGTGTGGGTTATCGTGGACAAACTAACCAAGTGTGCCCACTTTGTGCCTTTCAAGAATGATTATTCTATGGAGAAGATATCTGAGCTTTATCTGGACGAAGTTATCAGACTACATGGTGTACTTATGAGTATTGTGTCAGACCGAGACTCCCAGTTCATATCTCGTGTCTGGCAAAGCTTGCAAGGAGCTCTAGGTACTAACCTTAGGTGTTCTACTGCACCTATTATCCTCAGACAAATGGTCAGACGGAGAGAGTGAATCAGATCTTAGAGGATATGATTAGATGTTATATTCTGAACCATGGTGGGGCTAGGGATAAACGCCTCGGACTGATGAAGTTCGCGTACAATAACATCTACAGGAGAATTTGCAGATGGCAGCCTTTGAAGCTTTACATGGAAGGCATTGTCGAACTCCCCTATTTTAGGCAGAAGTTGGTGAGAAGCCTTTGCTCTCTCTGGAAGCGCTGGAGGATATGAGCATTTCAGTGACGCATATTCGTAAAAAGCTGAGGTTGGCTCATGAGCGATATGAAAAGTATGCAATTAAGTGCAGAGTTTATCTGGAATTTGCAGTTGGGGATATAGTATTTCTGAAGATCTCTCTGATGCCAGGTGTTAAGAGATTTGGAAGGAACCATAAGCTAGATCCCAGGTATGTGGGACCTTTTCAGATTCTGGAGCGCATCGAAGTTTCTTCCTATAGACTGGAATTGCCTGATTCTTTCCCTGGTGTTCACGACGTGTTTCACGTGAGCCAGTTGCGAAAGTGTGTTTGTAGTGATCGGCATGTCCTTGACTCAGTGCCCCAGTTGCAGCCTAATCTCATGTATGTCGAAGAGCATGTCCGTATTCTGGAGACGCAAGATCTTGTGCTAAGAAAGAAGACAATTCTGATGGTTAAGATTCTCTAGCGCAATTAGGAAACTAGAGGTGCAACTTGGGAATTGGAATCCGCAATGAGAGAATCTCATACTCAGCTGTTCTCCTAGTCATCCCTGGTTAGTATTATTGTTTAACGAATTCTTCTATCATATCTCTCCCTCTGCCCTCTTGTTTCGTTTCGTGTTCCAAGTTTCGGGACGAAACTTCCTTTTTGGAGGGGTGACTGTAACGCCCCAAATTTTTCGACAATTATTTAATTCGATCTCTTGGTGACGTCATAATGACGTAAGGGGCGTTACGTTATCGTGGAGTTGACGGCGCGTCGTCGTTAGTGTGTTTTCACGTCTGTCCGGTCGAGTCGTTCAAATTCGTAAATCCTTGTCGAAAATGGAAAATTTTACGTTAGGAAATTAAATTAGTTAATTTTTGACATGGTCGTCAAGTTTCGTCGCGATCCGAGCGATATTCGAGCCTCGGCGAATTTTAGAAGTTTTGTAGAATTTATGATCGCCGTAGAATTTGAAAATTTATATCTCGAGAACAGCAAGTCGAATTTTGGTTCCGTCTTCGCCGTTGGATTCGTAGTGTCAGTGTTCGCGTACGATGCGAATTTCGTTTTATTTAGCGCGCATTTGGGCCTCCGTTTTGAACTCGTATTTTCTTGTTCAAAAATATATAAATATGATTATTATAATATTAAAGTACTATTCAAAAATGAAAAATATTATTCATTCCTAAAATTTGATCAAGGCTATATTTGCAAAATTCACTATACATGAGGACAAAAAAACATTGTTCATGCAATTTATTTTTGTTCCTTCTCGGGAACTCATGTACTAGTACTCGAGAAACTAAAAAGCCTTCTCGGGAAATCTTGTACCAGTACTCGAGAACTCATTTAACTTCTCGAGAAATCCGGATATAGTACTCGAGAACTTTAAGTTTGTTCTCGAGAAATCCCTGCCCCCCTTCTCAAGAAGTCATGTGCTGCACTCGAGAAATTCGATATTCGTCCCGAGAAATCCGTTTCAACCTGAATTCAGGCGCCATTTTGAGGGTCAAAACAACATCATATGGAAAAATGGTTAACATGGATTTTGTTCGTCTCGATGAGATCTATAACTTCCATGTTGATCACTTTTAGATTCGGAGCTATCTTTAGCTTCTATTTTCATTTTCCGCGCGTCCGCACTTAAATTATCTGCCTCTTTCTTGTTTAGACAAAAGAAATTATATACATATATATGTATATATTTATATACTTAAGGTTAAATAGAACGAATTCATCTTCTTCTCTTGACCGAACCAGAGAGCGAGAGTGACGGCGAGGATTCTAAGTCATGAAGCTTCGGATCGCCGACGTCGGAGCTACGGTGCTCGGAATCGCTAACAGAGTATCGATTCGAAAAGCTCTCGCCGAGATCTTCACGATCGTGGTAAGTATTTCTCGTTTCGTGGAAGTTTTTCGTTAGGGTTTTCGGCCCTAATCTCTTTTTTGCCAAATCCTTGTAGATTCCGCTTCTCTGCGCCTTCCTTTGGCTAGATCCGTGACATGGAGTAAATTGGAAGACCAATTGTAGTAGAAACCGAGACAAGTGGTGTTTTTACCCTCCCTTTTGCTCTTTCCTTCCAAATTTTAGCCATATGTTACAGATTGACATGTTTAAGTTAACATTATCCTCGAATTGCTAGTTAATTGTCTTGGATTATGAAGTGTGTTTCACCTAGAATCATTTCTCCCAAATTTTATTCCGTATATTTGGTAAACAAATTTGGTTGTCATGTCACTTTAACTATCGAGTCATTATGATCGTTGCGACACCTCGTGCGTTCCGTTGTTTTGATCGTACCTCACTTTGCTTAACCCTTGCAATGTCCTTATGCAGTCCAAATCGTTTGTTGACCCTCTTGAAATCTCGTCGGGTAAGTCCTAGTTGATAAGTGTCCCTTTGAAGTGTCGGCTTTTTAAGAGTCGATTTAAAGTCTATTGACCACTAGTCCATGTTGAATAAAAGAAATTTTGCGTGTATAATTATGTAACTAAAGAAAACACTGATGGTCTGTGCGCGTTGGGGTTTCTCCCTCGGCACAGTGCCTTATGGCTGAGTCTGTGCGAGTTGTGGACCTTCATCCCCGGCACATTACCTTAGTTATTGGTCTGTGCGCGTTGGGGTTTCTCCCTTGGCATGGTGCCTTTTAGCTGGGTTTGTGCGTGTTGTGGACCATTTTCCCGGCACAGTACTCTTTCCTGTTGACCTGATCAGTCTCATTTAAAATGATGAATAACATGAATAATAAAGAAATATGAATGTATGAACTTCTGATATTTGACACTCTGTTCTGTCCAGCTGTTGTGAATAGCCTTTCTTGCTCAGCTAGATTTATTGTTTTGTTTCTGTTACTCTGTTACTGACCTTTTGTTGCAGTCGTCTTGTAGATTTTCGTTCACCTTAAGGTTTGTTTGGTCTACCTAAACTTTTTGCACCACTTATAACTTGCTTCTGAGGAGTTCTTATTTTGAATGTCTCAGATCCAGAGCAGTAGCAGGTTTTGCTGACAGAGTTGTGCCTCTGGTGCTGCGAGTTGCTGCGACCGTTTGTTCCCACCTCAGAGCATTGAGGTAGTTTTCTTTGTTTAGACTTGTCAGATTTTCCTATGGGTTCTTGTCAGTTGTTGGCGCCCATAGTCTTAGACTTTTCTGTGTCAGACTACTTGTTGCTTTTACTGCGGTTAATTTTGATAGTTCGATATTTGCTCTCTGCGAAGGATTTATGTTAGAATGCATATAGTTACTTTTAAGTATACAAAACTGTATTTTGGAATATTGACATGACATAACTTTTTAACTGCAAAACTTACTACTTTAAAGCGCTATAAAAGTCTTTTTTATTTATATTAAATGTAAAAGTCACATCATCATTACATTATGCTAGGCTTTCATTCTCACATAGGATAACAAATGAATCAAACTAAGTATTTTCTGTTGCGTAAACTTATATATTTTCTCACCTATGTACTAGTGATCCACCTGATCGAGGGACACAGTCATTAAACTCAAAGAACTTATATGTATATTTAAACTCAATTTCTTAAGTCTTTTATATAAAGTAAATGTCAGGACGAGTCGCCTGAGCGTCTGCAGTTGTCTCCTGCACGGCGTGGCATCACGACGCGTATTTTCTCTTACTCTGACGTATTATTTAATACAGAGAAAATGCTGGTTGTGACAGGGTTAGCCAACACTTACCACCCTGCTGGCAGCTTTGGCGAGGAGGTCCTCGACAATCCCCAGTCGCCTCGCCAGGTCGGCGACATCGTCCATGGCAACGTCTCGCTCCTGCTCGGCCTTCACGAGGTTGTGGCTGAGGTGGAAGCCGCGGCGAATCAACATATATGCGAGCTCCATGTCGCGCATCTGGGCTCGCGAGCACTTATGGGCGAGCCGCTAGAGGCTCATGTCGTTATAGGCTGCAGTGTCCTCGCGGTCATACAGCCCGAACCCTAGGGCATAGGCACGCTGGGAGGGTGGCACTCTGACCAGGAGGGAAGGAGAGAGGAGATGGTGACTCGGTGAGCATGTTCATCCAATTGGACCACCAGCTCGCTGAGCCGTTCCTTGGCCTTCCCACCAAGACCGAAGTTCCAGTGGTCCTTCGGTAGGCCTGGCTTGCGGCCTGCAAGCTCCTCGGCGGCGGGGGAGGCAGGCGGTCTCCTCCACTCTGATCCTTCTTTGGTGTGGTCTCTGGCAAGCTCATGTATTTTTGTTGTTGTTGTCTCCACTTGGAGATCGTCATTGCCTTCTTCATCTTCTTTGGCAGATGGGGACGGCGATGCGAGCTAGAGCCCGCGGGGTCAGGTCGTTTCTTGCTAGATGAAGGCCTGGCAAGACCCAATTTGCTCCGGCAGGCCTCGACAGCTGCCCTCTCGCAAGCGAGTGGGTCAGGGTAAAGTCCTGAGTCCACAAATGACGGGTGCTCGGGGATCAGCCGCTCCCCTGCAGAAAATAACTTAAGAGTTTAAAAAATGGATTTTTGGCGAGCCCATTAAAGAAAGAAGGGAAAAAGCTATACCTTCGCCGGGCAGAATCAGTGGGAGCAAGTAGAGGCCCCTTTGAAGGAAGGCGACCTCGAAATCCTTGTTGAGGAAGAACATGTGCAGCTCGACATCATTGCCCGTCACTGTCGGGGGTCGGTACACCTCCTCGCACCTCTGTCGAGGCGAGAAGGGTATGTTGTTGAGCTCACCTTTGATGAAGACGAGCTTCGAGAACCAGTTGGGGTTCTTGTTGGCCGTCTCGCAAACATTGAATTGCGAGTCGGACAGGAAGGCGACCCCATCATTGGTCGCGCGGTATATGAAGAGCTTCCTGAAGACCGTCAGGTTGAACTCTATTCGCTCTTCGGCGGAGGTAGCAGGCGAATGCTACCATCATGGAGATGGCATTCGGGTTTAGTTGGGTCCGGACCGCCACGTAATACTTCAGGATCTGGCGAATCTCTGGACATATAGGGAGGCGCAACCTCACCTCAAACTGCGAGATAGGGAAGGCGAGCTCATCCTCGTAGAACGAGTTGATGGCCTTGCCTGCCGGGGGTCGGTGCGTGGAGAAGCCCGTGGGGATGTAGTCAGCAACAAAATCAAGGTACTCTTGCTTGGTGGTGTTTCCCTCATAGAAGCTATACTCGGCGAATTGTCTGACATATTTGGACCTTCCATCGGCATCGGGTCGTGTCTTGCCCATGGTTCCAAACCTCTCAGTGCGAGTATAGTTGGCGAGGAGGGCAGTAAGAAGGGGTATATGTCTGCAGTAAAGGCGATGGTCTGGGGGTAGGTGAGCGGGCCTATTTACAGAAAAATGAAATTAATGGCCGAGCTGACCGGTCAGTCCGGCACTCCGACCCCTGCGACCTGCTCTATCCTATGGCGAGTTGAATCCAAAAAGCATAGCGCATCACACAGAATCAACAAGCATCAAATTCAGAAAATTGTTAAGATATTACAGACATGTGTGCTCACAATTCAGGGAAGCAAAATACAATAAGCAGAATAGTTATTTCAACATGCACGAGCTGGGGGACTAGGGGCAAGTGCTGGTAGGCTCAGCTATGGAGCTATTTCCATCTACCCAGGCCTTGCATCCACACCACCGGTTGTCGGAGCGGGTTATTGAACTCGCGGACCAGCTCCAGATCCTGGTGGATGAACCTCATGTTCTCGCTGATCCTGTCCATGAGCATGGTGGGGGGGTCATCCCTCTTGCCGAGCTGCGCTTCACCTCGTCCGCGAGCAACACATAGTCCACTCGAGTGCCTGCAGCCTCTGGTCTCCGAGATTGTTCTCCTCCTGGATCCCGCGCAGCGCGAGTCCTTGCTTCTTCAGGACCTCAACTGTTCGTCTCCTCAGCTCGACAGGTTCTAGCGAGGCGTCCAGGAAGTTTTCTATTCGCCCTAGGGGAAGGAGGTGGCGAATGGCGAGCCGACTCAGAAGATTCTTCCGCCTTGAATTGGCGGGGAGACCTGCAAGGACAATTAATCTTGGTGAATGTATAATGGGTGAGTGCTTCAAAAGAACTATGTGAGATGGTCCTGTGAAAGTGGAGCTTAAGGGAAGAGCTCGGCTACCCTCGGAGGGTGTATGAAGGGGGGCAAGGTAAGGTTCTTTCCGCGACCCGGAAGTTGAGATCTTGGGGAGATAGCTCGAAGCTCGGAACAGGGATGTCTCTGGCAACTCCCCCGCGAGTACAGGAGCGGGTGCGGGTGTTCGAGCAGGTGCGCGAGCTGGTGATTTTGGCCTCAGTAAGTCCAGCCCCGTGATCACAAAAGGGGGCGACGGGTCTCGCAAGCGAGTAGCAGGTGGAGTTTGAGGCCGCGAGTCATCGCGGGGGGAGTTGACTCGCGGCGTGGAGGCTTTTCCGTCGATTTAATAAATGCCCAGGTTGGCTGGAATCTAGATGATCCCCTTTACCTTTTGTTCGGGAGCTGGCCCAGAGGAAGAAGCGAGTCCATGATCGGAGATGGAGGCCAGGTCACGATAGATCGACTCGGCATCTTTTGGAGTTGACTTAGCCTTCCTGGCAGGCTGAGGATTTGGAGACTCGCGCGGCAAAGCGCTGGGAGATACAACAACCAGGCTAGCAGCGCGAGCGGCGTTGAGCCCGCGGGCACGGTCCAGCCTCTCTTGGAGCTCTTTGGAAAGAGGTATCTCGGCAGAGTCATAGTAATGGGAATGATAATGGTCGCCCAGGTATGTGGGCGCATATATATAGTTGTTGGTGGATCCCACCAAAAGATTTTCTCTGGCTTTTGTCGCACTCGCCGCATTTTGCGGGGTTGGATGTTTCTCTCCGATCTTGGGACAACCTCACAAAGAGCAGGGATTGTGTATAACCCCATATCCGGAGAGTGGGGATCGACAGGAGCCAGACCAGCCAAGTCATCTTGTTCAAGTCCCAGGCGAGCCGGGCCCCTGGAATCGAGTCCACTCGATGCCTTCAGTTGGCGTCGAGTCCACTCGACGCCCTCCGCCCCGGCGTCGAGTGAGGCTTGTTCACCTGATGTCTCTTTCCTTGGGGTTGAGTGAAGCCCAAACACTCAACCCCTCTTTCTTGGCGTTGAGTGAGATCTTTGCAGACCCGTCGGCTCGCCTAGGTGGGGTGGAGTGGAACAAGGGCGAGTGGAGCAGCAGGCTCGCACTCGTCCATGGATCTCGGCAGGCAGTTGGCGAGTGGGGTATTTCTGGCCTGCACTCGCCCAGTGCCATAGGGAGTCGGCGAGTGCTAGTACCATCGAGCACTCGCCACCCCATGCGAGTGGAGGTTTTCAAGGGTCACTCGCCTAAGTGTTGTATGATGTATTTTTACCATTTTTACCACCGCTGGCATGCCCATAACCTTTTAGAACAACGGAGTTACGCTGTTGGCGGGCCAATCTGAGCTGCACATAGTTGTTTAGAACAACGGAGGTTGTCTGTTGGCAGACCGTTTTCAGAAAACTATAAATAGACCCAAGTGGGTATCTCAGAAGGCTTGTTTACTTGTGTCATAGTCTTCTTGCGCTTTCTGAGGTATCCTTAGCTCAGCACTTGGCTAGGCAAGGGAAGCGCTCTAAGATCTTTCGGGTGTGTGATGGAGACCTCCGTGCTGGAGCCTTGGGTCTGTTTTTTGTTCTAAGTCTCTAGCTGTTTGAGTTTGTGTGAGTGAAGTAAGTGTGAGATCACCCTTTCCCCAAGAATTCGAACTCCACAGAAGCCGATTTTCGATTTCAACATATTGGATGGGAAACCACCATGCCTAGACTAATTAGGAAAAGCCAAAAATCACATGGATGGGGAATCCTTTATAGAGTTCTTTAATCTTTATACATATTATTATTATTATTATATATACGGATTTTATAAGAAAATTCTTATCCTCATTAATATTATTATATTTAGATTCTTATTTTTTTTTGAAAAAGTTAATTGGTGGTGAAGAAAAAGGATTTTCACACCATAATTTTCCTAACAAATTAGCGGTTATTGAAGAAAGTAAGACTTCGTTTGGGGGGACTTATTTTCACCGGTCAAGCGGTCATGACCGCATGAACTCGGACTTAAATTAAGTCCGGGTTCATGCGGTCATGACCGCTTGACGGTGAAAATAAGTCGTAGAGTCATTGATTCACAATTTTGGGATATTGGCAAAGCTTTTCAAAATCAAGTTATTTATGCCATGAATATTCGCAATGGCATTATATTCATACTACATCAAAACAATTAATATTGTTTTATTATAGTATAAATAAGCTTCATACATCAAGTCTCTTGAGAATAAAAATGTGACATTGTGAAAATTGGCTTTCATTAAGATGAAGGAATTCTAGATTTTAAAAAAAAGGTAGTGCAACAATGAGTGAATCCTCTTGGAAGAGAGGGGTGCCCTCAAAAACATGAATCCTAAATCCTAAGGCTCTATTTTGTAGGGCGGCAGCGGCTGGAAACCCAGCGAACGCAGCCAGAGTTTGAAACTGGAGTGGGAGGGCTATGGCTCGGAATTGAGAGATTAGAGCGTTCCACATAGTGTAGGCGGGAGCAACCGCTGCCATCTCGTGCTTTTATTCATTTATTTTTCCACCGTGCGGTGGTGGTTGCTTCCGTACCGGAGCTCCACCGGCGCGCTAAACAAAGCCTAATTCTCAGAAATGATGCAGTCATCAATTCTCCCCATAAATTGCAATGATAGCATGCAAGCATATTCATTAGTCAAACTTCAAATAAAGCAAAAAAAAATATGGGCACTGTTACAAGCAATCTCATAATAGCTAACACACTCTATTCATATACGCAGTCCAATAAATTTAAATATTTTTAGGACTGTGAATTATCACTTTAAATTTTTTAGGACTGCAAATAACCGCTATAAGACTACTAATAACATTGCTCAAAAAAATAAGAAAGTGTTAAAGGCAAATCAAATTTGGATATACGCAAACTATTCTTAATGACAAATCATATATTTTGAAAAATACACTGTGCAAATCAAATTGTTAACCACAAACTAAAATTGTTAACAACAAACCAACATTACAAATTACATAATCAAAGGTTTTAGACAAAAAAATCATTTAAATTTCAGAGGTCAACCGTGAAACATGCATGTATATAATGAAAATCTTTAGAAGTTTCTGAGCTTGATTCCAATATCTAAAATTAGGAACAAAAATGAAAATTTGGAAATGAAAAAAATGACAGTAGTTTTTGTAAGGTAAATAAAAGTATGAACAACAACAATCAACTTCATTTGTTACAGCAAGCAATAAACTTATATTTCCCTCACTTCATAAACTACAATAGGGCATAAGATGGTAGAAATCAATCATCCAACATCATTATCTAATTATAACACGAAAACAAAAACGACAATGAAGAACGAAAAAGTCAACGTGTAGAATCCATATGCAGAATCTAAAATAATAAATTAGCTTCTCAATATACTGAAGATGAAAGATGAAAATGTGTATTAAAAAATCTAGATGCAGAATCAAAACAAAAATGAAGAGAAGCGGCGGCGCGCCTTCAAAATAAACGAAAAAAATCGCTGCCCGCGACGGAAGAGACAATGAAAACAAAGAACCAACGTGCGCATTGTTGAAGCCAGGAAAAAATTTCAACCTCAGAATTCAGATCAAAGCCGGCTAAGGTCACCGGTTCGGGGGTAAGACGAGACGACTAGGATGTCTAGTATGAAGAACGAAGGAAAACATGACCCAGATGTTGTGGCAGGAAGGACCCACCACGTACATGGATGCTCGAAAGGAGCAACTCCTTCTCAACCAAAAGCGGTCGAACTAGGTACGAGGGATACTAGCTGATGATTAAGTCGCAAGGCCGCGACCTGGTCTCTTGGGAAAAGGAATCCAAAGGCTCGGCTAGTATCCGGAAAGGAGAGCTCGCGAGTATCCTGCAGAGGATTTTCCGTCCCTCACCTCATACCCCTGGGGTCCTATTTATAGGGAAATCCAAGGAGAGGGGGGTCATATTTATACCCCACCACCTGGAGACTCGGTGACTTCCAAGGGGAACTCGCACGGGCTAGGCGAGTATCTTGTCTAGTCGCCTACCTGGCGAGTCTGCCAGAGGAGCTCGCCATACTCGCTCAGGCCTTCCGCGGTCTTGCGCGCTGACTATGACTTCTGTCTTGATTGGTTGACCTTGATTTCTGCTGACCTGGTCATAGTAGGACACATTCTCGACGAATATGAGTTGTACACAATCCTCGCTCTTTTCGAGTGACGTAAGAACTCGGAAAGAATCATCCAACACCTATTCGGCGAGATGCTTGACCGAGTATCTGAGTTGCTCGCCTTTGACGACTGCATGCCGATCTCTATAAATAGGGGGCCTGGTTTTTTGAGGCAGATCTCATGAGCTCGCAAAATATGTCGAACGCCAACGAGAAACTTCTTCAGGACAGCCTTGCCGCATTGTCCGGCTTTCTCGGTATTGCCAAGCCTAAAAGGCCGCGGGAAGAGGATGTCGTTACCGACTTACCTCCCCATAAAAAGAAGAAAACCAAGAAGTCAAAATGATACCCGCCTCCAAGGAGGCCGACCCACTTCCGCTCCCTGAACAGGTCGCCGCTTCATCTAGCAAACCCTCGCATTCTGCCAGTACCCAAAAGCTTCTCAGCGATCTTGGGCTAGACGATACCCCCAACACAACTGCTCCTGATTCAAGCCTTCTCAACCCGCTGAAGACTCCTGAAGTAGCCAACTCGCCGGCTCCACAGCGGATTGAAGTTGTCTCCCTGCTAGGTCATTTTGTCAAACCATTTTTCTTCAACAGCCAGTCACCGCTTGTTTCTCACTGACTCACTTTATTTGCTCGTAGACTCTCCACTGGATGTCGCTGATGCGGCTCTGAATATCGCCCCCCTAAACTCTGCACCACCACTTGCCCTTGCAGCCGGGAAACCACTCCGGACCACGCACACGGTTCAGATTAATCTCAGCACTAAGAAAGCAATGGAAGCTTCGACCCCTTCGATGAAGAAAAATACCCCGACGAGTGTCGACTCACCAGCGAAGGAGGACCCTCCAAGGAGCGAGGACCCTCCGGTGAAGAAGGTTCATCTGGCGAGCAAGGACCCTCAGGTGAGCAAGGTCACTTCCACTCCCACACAAGATTCGTCACTGTCAGTGGTGAATAAGACATTGCCGTCGCCGCCTCTGTTGAATGTCGCTCCTCTGTAGGCGTCGAGTGCTCTATTGTCGTCGCCACCCCCTCCCACCGCTCAGCAACTAGCTGACAAGCAGCGACCTCCGACGCCTCCTCTGCCGAAATCCTCGCACCAACTGGCGAGTTTGTCGCAGCCTCCGCCGCCTCCGTCGAAAACTCTGGCCAGGAAACCAGATAGGCCGCAGCCAAGTTACTTCCCGCCGAGGGTCAGGAACCCCGAGCATGGAGGTCGCGGGCAGGGTAAACCCGTCGAGCATGCGGGTGGTTCATCTTCTGGCCGGCGAGATATCCCAGGGTGCGGCTCTTCTCCTCATCGATCACGGTCTCCTCGTCGTGGTAACATTTGCTACTGTTGGTTCGCTTGATGAGTTAGTTGCTAATTTCTGATCTGGCGACCTTCTATCTGTTTTGACAGATCGACCGGTGACTCCAGGGGCAGCCTTCATCGATGCCATCGGGTTATCTGGAAGCGAGTATCATCATGTCGCTGCTCGCGCCTATCTAGAGCTAGAGAGCAAGTTTGACCAGCTTACGATCTGTGAGCCTCATCGCCGGATCTCGGCCCTAGAGGTGCAGGTGGCGAAGATAGAAGATCTTCGGACCACCCTGGAGAGCTATGAGGCCCGCTTTCATATGGTCAAGGAGAACGATCGTCAGCTAGCGATAAACAACCATCGCCTCCAGCTCGTTCTCGACGAGCTGGCTGACATTCGTGCGAGTATGGGCTCTATGGGGAGATTGATGAGGATGGAGGAGTAGTTGCGGCTTGGCGATGACGTAATGTCAGTGGCTACGAAGCATTACCAGCGGGCGCGCGAGATGGGTTAGGCCGGGCGACATCCACATCCTCCAGAGCGGCCGCCTATAACTTAGGAATTTTCCTTTCTTTATTTGAACTCTCCTTAGGCGATTATTGTAATAAACAATATTATATTTGTAATAAACGAATTTAAATCTCGCTCTTGATTTCTGTCGTGTTCTTTGTTGTTCACTCGCTGCCTTTCTGCGATATGCCGAGTTCATTTTGTAGGTTTTGGCGAAGTCACGAGATTTCTTGTTACGCTATGCGAGATGGGGCTGATGCTGGGGATCTGCTTATTCGCCTACGTCGCGACTTAGGATGATACTCGCCGAAGCAGACATATACCCCCCCCCCCCCCCCCCGTTCCTTTGTCTTCGCCTATAAATAGAAGGGGTAGGTAGGCCATAAGTACGTTGCTGCGATTTTCTCTCTCCAACTCTCAAGTATCTTTTCTTGTTCGCGTGTCTTTGCCTTCCTTCTCCTCGCCTTTGCTCCTCTTTTCGTCCAGCGAGCTCGCTGAAAATGGTTGGGGACGATGCCAGCGCTTGCCGATAGGCCTACACTGCCAATTTTGTTGACGCGACTTTTAAGAAGTCCATCACAACAGAGCGAGATCTTGAGGCGTTCAGGGAGCGACTTCTGCCGGATGGTTACTCGACTAGTCTGCCTACTCGGAGCGAATGACATAACACCCGCATCGAGGGTGCCATGGTCTTGTCGCACCGTCATTTTGACGTCGGCCTGCAACTTCCCTTCTGGCCAGAATATCGCGAGATCATGTGGTATTTTGGGATCGTCCCCGCGCAAATCAACCCTAATGGAGTGGCGATCATTATGGGGTTCCTTTTCTACCTACGGGAAGAGAGGATTGTCTTCGACCTCTCGGTTTTCCGCAAGATATTCGCCTTCGCCGCGACCGTCGAGGGGGTTGTCTACTTCTGCAACCATGTCTGCACCCTGGTGGGGACGGAGAACAAAGTCCATAGGTGGAGCTAGCAACTAGTCGTTCAAGGCGCACCAACCTGCCGATGTCGCCTTCCTTCCGCCGATCTTGGAAGGTGCCCGCGAGCAACTGTTTGAGTCCTTTTGAGGTCGGCGCTTTGACGCCATCCATTGGCATCTCAATGTCAACACGCTCTTTGAGATCCATCCCTGTGAGGGTAAGATTGGGCGAGAATCACACCTACTCGCATGCGCGCTCCATTTTATCGATGCTCGGTACTAATGTTTTGCTCGATATTCGCAGTGGTTTGTGAGCTTCCAGAGAAGCCGCTTCCTCCGGCGAAGGAAGTCGCCTAATCCTTCCCGAAATCCAACCCTCGGCCTAACGTTGGCAAGAATAAGAAACTTGCCAAAGGGAAGGCAAAAGTGAAGTCGCCTGGCCATGCGAGTAAGAGAGCCAAAATGTCGTCTCCTCAGCCCGGCGATCAAGAGTCGCCGCCTGATGCTCGGGCGCCCCACTTCCACCCAAATTTTAACCATGGGCGAGGTGCGGTGGATGCTTATGGTCGCACGTTGGTGACCTGGTCTGAGGACGAGCACTTGGTGATGCTTAGCACCAACCTCCCCTCCTGGTCGGCAAATTGGGAGGATAAGGGGGAGACCTTCGCTGTTCTCCATGCTTTGTATGGGCGAGTTGACGCCGAGTTACTGTTGGAGCTCAGCCCGGAGGAACTCGCCCAACAAACCTCATGCTCCCTCGCGCGGACCGTCGAGCTAGGACACTACTCAGCCATGAAGATGTTGGAGAAGCATGGTGCTCTAAAGACCGTCACCAAGAAGGCTATTGATCTCGTCATGCAATCGGTTTGATGGAGGGACTGAGGTAAGTCGCCTCCCCGCGTGCGACATGGATGATCTATGCTTAGATTTATGTTGCTGACTGACTGTTTATTACCGGCTGCCGAGATTGAGGCTGCGAAGAATCTTCGAGTGCGAGGAGAAACTCGCCACCACGTTGGCAGAGCTGGAGGCAGCCCAGGTCCGCACCACCGAGATGGAAACTCAGCTGACAGCCTTCGAGGGACACGCGAGCTCTTCCGCTCCCTGCCCCGATGTGTCACGGCCGAAGGATGACCCGCATTGGGCTGTTAAGAGTTCTTGCGTCCTTTGGAAAGAGAGGTCGTCGGTCCGCCGTGAGATAGCGCGAGCGGCGGTGAATATTATGTTCGCTCAGCTGAGGATCAATGACCAGCTTGTCCAGGGGGATAAGCAACTAACTGTCGACGAGCTTATCCTTGAATTGCTTGCCGAGGAATCTACCTCGCCCGATCACATCTCTTCCTCGACATCGGACTCCAGCAGTAGCGGTAGTGGCAGTAGCAGCGGCATCGGCGAAAGCATTGATGGGGAGGGAAGCGGAGAAGGCGACGAGGAAGAGGAGGATGCCAACATTGGAGATGACGAATATCGGCCAGATACTGGCGACGATAATTCCTAGTTGCTCTGCGATTTTCCTTGTGCTTGCATTTATAAAAGACTGTCAACACAACTTTTTGTAACTTGTAAAAATTCTTCGATATATATACAAGTTTTAAGTTACTTCTGATTTTCTTCTTTACTCGCATGCTCGTTGGTTAATGGCACTCGCTAGGCTCATAGGCTCGGAGAGGATGAGTGCTTGTGATGTTTGCTCGCACGTTGATATCATATGTAGTCGCGTCGTTATTACTCGCACGGGTATAGTCGCACCAACAATTCGCATCCCGATGCTCGCATCCGTGTCCGCGTGCATACTCTCCATAGCATACTCGCATTCTCGCCAAGGCATAATCGCACCTGCACAATCGTTCATCTCGCCGGGGCTAAACCCGATTGGCTTGGAGATAAGAGCTGACACCCATCAGGAGCTAAGGCCAACTGGTGTTGGGAAGCAGTCGACACCCAGCAGGAGCCAAACTCGACTGTGGGTAGGAATCAGTTGACACCCAATAGTAGCAAAAGCTTAACTGGGGGTGGGAAGTCGTCGACACCCAGCAGGAGCCAAGCTCAGCTGGGGGTGGGATGTAGTCGACACCCAGCAGGAGCTAAGCTCAACTGGGGGTGGGAAGCAGTCGACACCCAGCAGGAGCCAAGCTCAACTGGGGGGGTGGAGAGTAGTCGACACCCAGCAAGAGCCAAGCTCAACTGAGGGTGGGAAGTAGTCGACACCCAACAGGAGCCAAGCTCAACTGGCGGTGGGAAGTAGTCGACACCCAGCTGTTAGAAACGAACAAACAACAAGCAGAAATGATTTTAATCTCAAACTTTATTATCTGAAAAAGGTATCTATTACAAAGGTATGCCCTCCCTTATATAGAATGGAGGAGAGATGAGGGAATACAAATAAGAAATGTGGGACTAAAAATTTACAGGACTAAGCGGACTATACAAAATAAACCGCACAAGCCGCGCGGTTAGACAGAGGAAGGGCTAACCGCACGGCTACCACAAGAGAAGAAGAGAGATGTCAGGGGAGACCGTTAGACCGCCCGGTCTCCAAGCCGGCTGAGACAAACCGCCAGACCGCGCGGTCTTCAACCCGTCAAGACAGACCGCCAGACCGCCCGGTCACCAACTTCAACACTCCCCCTCAAGCTGGAGCATATATATCGATCATGCCCAGCTTGTCGCAAATATGAAGAAACGAGGCGGAAACTGGCTTGGTGAAGATGTCAGCCAGCTCTTTATCAGATGTGACAAAGGGAGTGCAAATTTGTTCCTTTAAGATCTCTTCACGAATGAAATGACAGTCGACCTCAATGTGCTTTGTTCTTTCATGGAAGACAGGATTTTTGGAGATGTATATGGCGGCCTTGTTATCACAGAACATAGGTAGAGGATGGTTGTAGACCTCTCCTAAATCTAGCATGAGAGCCCGCAGCCATTTTAACTCACAAGTGGTCGACACCATACTGTGATATTCAGCTTCTGCACTGGACCTGGAGACAACACACTGCTTCTTGCTCTTCCAGCTCACCAGATTTCCCCCAACAAAGGTGCAAAAACCTGAGGTTGACTTGTGATCCCCTTTGTCATCAGCATAACTTGCATCTGAGTAGGCTTTAATCCTCAGATGACCATTCTTCTGAAAAAGTAATCCTTTCCCCGGCGCTGCTTTGACATACTCCAAGATCCGCAAGGCGGACTGTAGATGGCACTCCCTAGGTGCTTGCATGAATTGACTCACCTTGCCCACAGCATAGGAAATGTCGGGCCTGGTCACTGTGAGATATATGAGCTTACCAACCAGACGCCTGTACCGCGAACTATCTGAAAGAGGAGGCGAATCATCTGTCCAAGTTTTGTCTTCTCCAGTTGCCATGGGGCATCGGGCAGGTTTTGCTCCAGTCAATCCTGCCTCTTTTAAAAGATCAAGGGCATACTTACGCTGAGAGAGAACTAAGGAGTCGGGCTTCCGAGAGATTTCAATCCCCAGAAAGTATTTTGGGGAGCCCATATCCTTTGTGACCAGATGTTGACGAAGATGTTTCTTGGTCATCAATACCCCATCCTGATCATCACCAGTAAGAAGAATGTCATCAACATACACTGCAAGAACAACAAGACCAGAGGCTGTTTTCCGAACAAACAAGGAGTGATCTGCTGAGCTTCTTGTAAAACCAATGGCCGAAACAATGCCACTGAACTTGTCAAACCAGGCACGAGGACTCTGCTTGAGGCCATAGATAGCCTTCTTGAGCCGGCATACCCGTGGCTCCCCCTGAGCAACATACCCCGGAGGTTGCTCCATGTAAACATCTTCTTGCAGATCACCATAGAGGAAAGCATTCTTAACATCAAGCTACGAGATGGGCCAATCCCTGTTGACAGCCACAGAGAGAAGAACCCGAATAGTGCTGAGACGAGCCACTGGAGAGAAAGTGTCAAAGTAATCAACGTCATAAGTTTGGGTAAAACCCTTGGCAACCAGGCGAGCCTTATAACGGTCCACACTGCCATCTGGGAGAAACTTCACCACGAAGACCCATCGACAACCAACAACATTCGTACTGAAAGGAGGAGGAACAAGGGTCCAGGTACCGCGTTCAGTGAGAGTAGCAATCTCCTCATCCATGGCAGCTTTCCAATGAGGAATAGTAAGGGCCTCCTGGTAGGAACGGGGGGTGGCAGTGGCCGAGATAGCCAGTGCAAAAGCTCTGCGAGAAGGGGTAAGATGATCGTAGGAAACAACTGCAGCAAGCGGGTGTTGGGTACATGCCCGAACCCCTTTGCGAAGAGCAATGGGGAGATCCAGGTCAGCATGTGCCTCAGTATCCGGAGTATCCGTGGTGGAGAGAGCTGGCCCGGGAGTAGAGAGAGATGGCAACGGAGTGGAGGGAGAAAGCGGAGGAGAGGGTGGAGATGGTGGAGGAGGTGGAGATGGTGGAGATGGTGGAGATGGTGGAACAGCCGTGGGAGCAGAGGGAATGGATGGGTCGGTATGAGCAGTAGGATCAAGAGGAGGAGAGGAGGAAGCGGGAGAGAAGTAAGATGCATTGTCAAAGAAGGTGACATCCGTAGAGACAAATTGCTTGCGGGTAACGGGGTCAAAGCAACAGTAACATTTCTGAGTGGGAGAGTACCCCAGAAAGACACATTTAGTGGCACGGGGTGAGAGTTTGTCACGGGTGGCAGCGGGAGAGTGCACAAAGGCGGTGCACCCAAAGATGTGCAGGGGAAGAGGAAAGGGATCCTTGTTCGGATAAAGAAGGGAGAAGGGGGTAGCACCGTGGAGAACTGTGGAGGGAAGGCGATTGATGAGATAGCAGGAGAGGAGGATAGCATAGCCCCAATAGGATCGAGGAACATGCATTTGAGTCAGCAGAGTGCGAGCGACATCAAGGAGGTGACGGTTTTTACTTTCCGCCACCCCATTTTGTTGGGAGGTGTAGACACAGCTTGTCTGACGAATAACACCATGGTGAATACAAAAGGAGGAGAAGTCGTGGCTAAGATACTCCTTAGCATTGTCAGAACGAAGGATTTTAATAGATGTATCAAACTGAGTCTTAACCATAGAGTAAAATGAGGTCCAAACAGAGAACAGCTCGGAGCGATCCTTGAGAAGATACACCCACGTACACCGAGAGAAATCATCAATGAATGTGACAAAATAGGAACTACCCCGCCCGATGGTGAGGGTAGGAGCGGGACCCCAAATGTCAGAGTGAACGAGGTCGAACGGACGGGAAGAGCCCCGACTTTACGTTGGTGGGAAGGACGAGCGGTGATGTTTGCCAAGTTGACAGGCATCACAGTTTAGAGGAGGATGATGAGGAGGGAGGTGGGGCAGGAGCTGGCGTAGAATGCGGGGAGGAGCATGTCCAAGGCAAAGATGCCATTGGAGAAGATCTGTAGAGGAGGTGGAGAAGGCGGAGAGAGCAGAAACATTGTCGAGGAAGTAGAGGCTACCACTATCAGTCCCGGTAGCAATCGTCCGTTGGGAGTCCGGATCCTGAAAGGCACAAGAGGTAGGGGTGAAGATAACAGAACACCGTAGTTGCTTGCATAAAGAAGTAACCGATAATAAATTGCACGGAAACTCGGGCACATAGAGGGTATCAGCTAGGTAGAGAGATGAAGTGACTTGAACCATGCCCGTCCCATGGACGGGTGAGGGAGACCCATCCGCAACAATGACCGGGGGCAACTGTGCATGTGTGTCAAGAAGAGAGAAACACTGAGGATTGCCCGTCATATGATTTGTAGCACCAGAGTCAATGAGCCATCATCCGCGAGTAACAACATGAGCACTACCAGAAGAGGTGACCACCGAGGCAGATAGTCTGGAGGAGGGGGAAGCCATGGAAGCAAGAGGGGAGCAAACCGCGACGATAAGAACAAGCTGCGAGGAGGAGAAAGAAGCCGAACGGTTAAGCGAAGAAGAGAAGAGAAAACCAAGGCGGGCGAACAGAGAACAGGTCGTGCGGGTAGGAAGGCCACGACCAAGAAGCAGAGCAAAGCAAAGGGAAAGAAGTCGCACGGCTTGAAAAAAAGGCGGGCGAACAGAGGAGACCAAGTCGCACGGCTAAAGATGAGGCCGGAGCGACTAGCAAGCAGGAGCGGGTAGAAGGCAACAGGCGCGGCGACTTAGAAGAAATCACGGCGAATAGAGGAGATCGCGAAAACAGGTCGCGAAAAAAGAAGGAGAAAGCCGCGGGGAGAGGAAGAGAGCAACCCGCGCGAAACTGCAGCGGTCAGGAAGCAGACCAAGGCACAGCGGGGAAGAGGTCGCGCATACTGAAAAGTCCGTGCGAACAGAAGAGAAGAGGAAGTAAGAAGAAGCAGCGAAAACAACAAGTCGCAATCCGGGCGAACAGAAGCAGGCCGCACAGCAAGGGAACAAACAGGCGGCTAGAAGGAAGCAGGTCGCGACGACAACTAAACAGGTCGCGGCGAAGAAGAGCAGCTAGAGAAAAGAAGCAACAAGCCGCGCGAACAGAGCAGCGGGCAGAAGAGAGGACAAGCCGCAAAGACAGGTCGCAAGAATCAGAAATAAGCGGCGAGAATCAGAGGGCCCACACAATCAGAAGGAAAAGACCGTGTGCTCTGATACCATGTTAGAAACGAACAAACAATAAGCAGAAATGGTTTTAATCTCAAACTTTATTATCTGAAAAAGGTATCTATTACAAAGGTATGCCCTCCCTTATATAGAATGGAGGAGAGATGAGAGAATACAAATAAGAGATGTGGGACTAAAAATTTACAGGACTAAGAGGACTATACAAAACAAACCGCACAAGCCGCGCGGTTAGACAGAGGAAGGGCTAACCGCACGGCTACCACAAGAGAAGAAGAGAGATGTCAGGGGAGACCGTTAGACCGCCCGGTCTCCAAGCTGGCTGAGACAAACCGCCAGACCGCGCGGTCTTCAACACGTCAAGACAGACCGCCAGACCGCCCGGTCACCAACTTCAACACCAGCAGGAGCCAAGCTCAACTGGGTGTGGGAATCAGTTGACACCCAGTAGGAGCCAAGCTCAACTTGGGGTGTGAATCAGTCGACTTGGATGAACATTAGTCGGCCTGTAGGAGGGGAGTTCGTACAGGGTTTACGGGCTATGACATCACTCTAAAAAGGAATTTGGTCTCACTCGAGGAGGTCGTCGGTCGATGTGCAGGAGAGGAGCCCGTACAATAACTCGGACTTACGATGAGACTACCACCTGAGGACTTCGGTCGGCATTGAGGTGATTTCGCCCTGTCACTTGAATAGTGATATAAAAAGTTAATCTTACTAACGTCTTGAAGATGGAGGTTTATAAAGAGACGATCCTTTCTTCGTCAAATCGGAACGCTGGCGTCTAGACCTGTTTCTATTAATTCCTCCAGTCAGAGGAGAGATGCAATCGGGGGTACCTAGGCCGACATGCAAGGGGGGAGCTGATCTCGACCATCAGTGCAGAGGCTCGGTCTTATAAGAGCGCTTCCTGAGGTGTCGTCCCATCATCCATACTGGGCTATTTAAAAGAAATAGGTCGAAGGCTCGTATCCAGATCCGATGGTGGGGATCGCTTTCTATCATGCCACATGGCTACGAGCGCAAGTGTATGAGCGAAGGGTAATGTTCTTCCGAGGGTCCTTTAGGTCGCACTCGCGGCCAACATCCTCCCTTGGACCTATCCTTGCCCCTTGACAGGTTATCCTGCCCTTGGAAATCGGAATGTTGTTGCCCAAATGAATGCTTGGTAACGTCGGCCCCTTCTCGAATCTTGGAGATTGGCGTCCAGACCTGTTCTTGGTAGTTCCTCCAGTAGGGGGAGAGATGCAATTGGGGGTAACTAGGCCGACATGCAAGGGGGGAGCTGATCTCGGCCATCAGTGCAGAGGCTCGGTCTTACAAGTGCGCTTCCCGAGGCATTGTCTCATCATCCGCACTAGGCTATTTACGAGGAATAGGTCGGCAGCTGGTTTCTTGGATCGAGCATGGAGCTGAAACTTAAAGCCTCAGATGTCTTGAGATAAATTAGCGCAAAGAGACATAATTGGGCCGCCATTGCTCGTATATATATGCAATCAAGGTTTACAAGGAAAACATAGTGTTACCGCTAGGGATAGGACCTTTTCAGGTCATCCCCATTCCAAGTACCTCCCAACTGCTCTCCAACTTGATCTTGAAGGTAGTAACCTCAAGTAGCCAAGGCTTCTTGGATGATGAATGGACCTTCCCAATTAGAATGTAGCTTGCCAACCGTTGCTCCCCTTCCTGCGGCGTCCACCTTTTTCATGACCAGATCTCATGCGAGGAAATGTTTTAGGCAGACGTTTTTGTCGAAGTGCTTTGCCATGTGCAGCTTGATTTCCTCCTGGCGGATGGAGGCTAAGTCATGAAGTTCTTCAGCGAAATACAGCGAGAGTCTTTGAGCGTCTTCATTCTCCAGGCACCATTCCTCGCTACCGTCTCCCGCTGCTATGACTCTTGGGCTCCAAACCTCAAACTCCACTGGGATGAGTGCCTCAGACCCGTGGGACAATTTGAAGGGAGTTTCCCCTGTGGCCGAATTTGGAGTTGTTCTCAGAGCCTAAAGGACTGAGGGAAGCTTCTCTGCCCAATTGCCCTTCAAGTTGGTGACCTTCTTCTTCAGTAGGTTGACGATTAACTTGTTGGCCGCTTCTACCTATCTATTGCTGCGAGGATGATGCACGGAGGAGAACCAAAGATCCGTACCTAGCTGCTTACAGAAGTCCTCTAACTCCAAGCTGGCGAACTGTGGACCATTGTCGGTGACAATGGAGAGAGTAATCCCGAACCTACATGCAATCTCTCCCAAGATGAAATTCTTTACAATCTGAGAAGTGGTCTTGTTCAGAGCTTTCTCCTCGATCCATTTGGAGAAGTAATCGATCATGACGAGGACGAACTTCCTCTGCCCGCTGGCCTAAGGGAAAGGACTGATCAAGTCCATTCCCCAGATAGTGAATGGCCATGGAGCAGTGATCGAGCGAAGGAGCTGAGCAGGTTGTAGTTGAAGGGGTGCGAAGAGCTGATATTGAGGGAACTTCCTGGAGAAAGCTTCCGCATCTTTTCGAATGGTGGGCCAGAAGTATCCGTGCCTTAGAATTCTCTGTTCCATAGTACGAGTTCTCGAATGGCTGCCACACTTTCCATAATGAATCTCTTCCAGAATACGAGGGACCTCTGCCTCCGACAAGCACCGAGCCAGCAGGCCTGAGATAGTCTTACGATATAGCTCTCCTTCCTGTAGTAGGTAATATGTAGCTTTGTAACAGAACTTCCTCTGATCTCCCTCGCCAGCAGGGAGCCAACCTATCGCCAAGAAAGAAATGAATGGATCCCTCCAAGAAGCCTTCTGTTCGATCTTCATCATCTCCCCCTCTTCGATGGATGGTTGGAATAGTTCGGTCAAGGTCCCCCGGCCCTGGGATTGTACTTGGCGAGGTAATCGGCCTCGGAATTCTCCTCTCTTGGTACATGCTCGATGAAGAAGAATCGGAAATTCCCGATCAGACCCCTCACTTTGACTAAGTACTTCTGCAGGACTAGACCATTCAATTCAAAACTCTCCTCTGATCTGGGATGCGACTATCATCGAGTAGGTGAAGGCCCTAATATCCCGAATTGTTAGCTACTTGGCGAGACATAAGCCAGCCACCATGGCTTCGTACTCCGCCTGGTTGTTTGTGACAGGGAAGAGGATTTTGAAGGCTTGCTCGATCCTGGTTCCCTGGGGGCTTACTAGTAGCACTCCTGCTCCCACGGAACACCGGCCTGAAGCTCCGTCCACGAACATCTTCTAAGAGACTGGGCTAGAAGAGCCTTCGTCTCCTCCCACCTCGGCTGAGAAGTCAGCCTGGAAATCTGCTACTGCCTGCGCCTTGATTGCTACCCTCGGAGAGTAAGAAATGTCGAATTCGCTAAGATCTACAGCCCACTTTGCCAACCTGCCTGAATGCTCCACCCCATCCAGGATACTACGCAGAGGATGATCGGAGACGACCTTGATGGAGTGAGCCTGAAAGTAAGGACTGAGCCTCTGAGCCGAGACCACCAGAGCGAACACTAACTTCTCCAGGATAGGATATCTCGATTTCATTTGTCGTAGTACTTTACTCACATAGTATATGGGGAGTTGCTTCCTGCCTTCTTCTCTGACCAACACCGAGCTGACCGCTTCTACTCCTACTCCCAAATAGAGTAAGAGGTCCTCATCTCCCTGTGGGCCTTGGATGAGAGGATATTGGGTTAGCTATTGCTTGAGCTTTCCGAAGGCCTCCTCACACTCCGCAATCCACTCAAACTTTTGATTTCCCCGGAGAGTTTTAAAGAATGGAGAGCACCTCTCTCCTGCCTTGGATAAAAAATGACTAAGGCCTGTCAACCTTCCTGTCAACCTTTGCACTTCTTTGGGATCACTCGGGGATGCCATCTCCAAAATGGCCTTAACTTTATCCGGGTTAGGTTCCGCCCCTGGGAGTGAGGAGGTGACCTAAGAACTTTCCTCTTCCAGCACCGAAGAAGCACTTAGCTGGGTTGAGTCGCATCTTATACTTCCGCAGGGTGGCTAAGGTCTCCACCAGATCCGATATGTGCTCCGCGGCGCTTTTGCTCTTGATAAAGAGATCATCCACACAGACTTCCAGGTTCCTCCCCTTTTGTTCTTTGAAGATCTGATCCATCATTCTCTGGTAAGTTGCGCCCGCATTATTGAGTCCAAAGGGCATCATCTTATAGCTATAGCAGTCATCGCTGGTTATGAAGGAGACGTCGCAGCAGTTGGGGAGATTCATCCGGATCTGGTGATACCCTGAAAAAGCATCAAGGAAACTCATCACAGGAAACCCGATGGTGGAATCAACCAGCGCGTCGATTTGAGGCAAGGGGTAGAAATCTTTCAGGCAAGCTTTATTCAACATAGAAAAGTCAACACATAAACGTCAGCCCCCTCCGGGCTTCTTCACCATTATAACATTGGAGACCCAACCTGGATACTGGATCTCCGAAACAAAACCTGCCTTCAGTAGCTTCTCCACTTCCTCCCTTATCAGACCAGCCAGCACAACAACGCTTTTCCTTTGCTTTCGACGAACGGGAGCCACTGTGGGATCTAAGTTGAGGCAATGTCAGGCAACATCAGCGTCAACCCCTGACATCTCGGCGATGCTACAAGCAAAAACATCGACGTTCTCTTATATGCAAGCGACCATCTCTATATTTCCCTCTAGCAGTAGGGATCCTCCGACCTTCAGCAGGCCAGGCTCTCCTCCTCGGGAGATCACTTCCACCTCTTCTATCTCTTCAGCAGCATGCAATCTTTCCTCCCTTTCCAGCAACTCCTCCAACTTCTCCACATCCCCCATCCATTTGATCGTAGTCACGACATTTAGGTAGCACTCTCTAGAGGCTTTCGGATCCCCCCTGATCCTGACTTGGACATCCCATCGACAGTACTTCAAACATTGATGATGAGACGACGGGACAGCCTTGAAATAATTGATGAGGGGCCGCCCGAAGATGGCGTTGTACCCACTCGGTGCATCAATGATGACGAAGCGGCATCGGATTGAAGTCCCGTCGAGAGTAACCAAAAGCTCCACTGCCCCTTCCACTTCTTTCTTCTCTCCAGAGAAGCCAAAGAGGGGTCCATCTGTAACCTGGACTCGAGATGCTTCCACCTGAAGCCCGACGAAAGTTCTCTTGAAGATGACATTCACCGAGCTCCTATTATCCGCGAGAATTCATTCGACGGTGAAGTCTTCGATGGCAGCTTGAATAACCAGGGCGTCGTGAAAGGGGTTCTCATTCCTCAGCATATCCTCCTCTGAGAAAGTGATTTCTTCTAACGGCGGCGGGTTTTGCGACGTCGAGGCGGCGTTCTTCTTGTATATTTGATGGAGAATTCCCTTGCGGGAAGCTCCTAGCCCGGATCCTCCGTTGATTACCACGACATTCCCACCTCTTGGGCCATGGATCACCTCTACGCCACCTCTCAGGTCGACACGATCCTCATTCCTCCTCCTTGGCGGAGCTTGAAATGCCACTTGTCCCACCGGAGCCTCCTGCCTCTGCTGCTCCCTCTCCGCAACTCCTGCTTCCAACCTCCTCCTCGCTTCCCAGAACTTCGGGTAAACCAACGTCTCATGTCCCTCTACTCGATGGATGTTGCAGTAAAGGGGGATCTCTACTTCTTGACACATCACCCATTGCTCCCTCTGGCGACGCTTGTTCCCCTGACAGGCGATGGTCATTGCTTCCCTCCTTCCTCCTCCTCAGCCTTCCTCTTGACGGTTGTCATTCCTACTCTCCTGTTGGAAACGCGGTCTCGCTGGTGGCCTCCACTGGGGGTGATTCTCGGGGTACTGGAATCGCCTTTCATCCCCTCTCCTTATCTGGGCCTCTGCGGGCCTTCTCTCCTCTTGACTTCGAGGCCTCTCCTGCCTCCTCTCTTCCACCCTCTTGGGCTCTTCTCTCTTCCTCTTCTCCTCTTTTCTCCTCGGCTCCTCCTTCCTTTCGACCTGCCTCTCCGGAGATCTTCAGGCCCTCGTCACTGAAGGTCCTGCTTTCCCCCTTTCCAACGGTGCATCCCCGTCTAGCCGTGCTAAAAAAATCTTTATTCTTCTCCTCTCCTCGGACAAAAGTATTTACCCTCTTTATCATCTCCTCAAAGGACCTCGGGAGGTTGTACCCCATCTCCATGCTGAAAAGACCCTGTTTCAACCCAAACTTCAGGGCCACTATCAAGGTGAAGCTATCCACCTCCTCCACCTCTAAGATCTCCTCCTGGAAACGATCTATGTAATGGCCGAGACTTTCGTGCTGCCCTTGGTTGATTTTTAAGAGGGTCGTTGCTTCCTTCTTCCTCTTTTTGGATGTTGTGAACCTCGTCATGAGGCCCCGACGCTGATCAAAAAAACAGTAGACGGAACATGTTTGCAGCTGGTGGAACCGGTCCCTCGCATTGCCTTTGAGGGTAATGGAGAAGAACCGACATTTGAAAGCGTCGGACATGTTGCGGATGGAGACGACATCTTCAAACCACTAAAGATGCCTGACAAGGTCATCCTTGCCAGAGTAGTAGGTGAGAACGGGCTCTTTGAACCCTTCGGGGACGAGGGTGGCAAGGATCTTGTCACAGAAGGGGCTCTTCCCTCCCTGGCGGTGACGAGTTTCATCCTCGCTGGAAACATCATACTCGCTCCACTGGCGAGTATCTCGGTATCTAGCAGGCAACATTGGATCTCAAAAACGGACCCCTTGGCTTCCCGCCGGATGGTGTCGCGACTGCATCAGTCACTCTTCTCTTGCCCAAGCGGGATCCTTCACATCTCGCCTCGGCGATGCTTCCTCATCCAGCAATGTCATGCGACGGGGGGAGGTCGCCGTGTCATCGGGGCAATGAGAAAACCTGGCGAGGATGGTCTTCTCAATTCTCTTCGCGAACTCCTCGAACACAGCAATGGTCATGAACTCGCCACCTCGCGCGAGATCACCAGCTCCCGCCGAGTTACCGATCAACACTCCATGCTCGCCATCATTGGCCATCTTGCTAAACCACCAAACTTTCCTCCTTGGCTGCGATTCACTCTCACCGCACCAAGTGTTGAATCCAGAAAAAAAATCTCATCCTCAGAATTCGGATCAAAGCCACCTAAGGTTACCGGTTCGGGGGTAAGACGAGACGGCTAGGATGTCTAGTATGAAGAATGAAGGCAAACAGGACCCCAGATGTTGCGGCAGGAAGGACCACCACGTACCCGGATGCTCGAAAGGAGCAACCCCTTCTCAACCAAAAGTGGTTGAACTAGGTACGAGGGAGACTAGTTGATGATTAAGTCGCAAGCCCGCGACCTGGTCTCTTAGGAAAAGGAATCCAAAGGCTCGGCTAGTATCCGGAAAGGAGAGCTCGCGAGTATCCTGCAGAGCATTTCCCGTCCCTCATCTCGTACCCTGGGGTCCTATATATAGGGAAATCCAAGGAGAGGAGGGGTCATATTTATACCCCACCCCCTGGCGATTAGGCGACTTTCAAGGGGAACTCGCACGAGCTGGACGAGTATCTGGCCTAGTCACCTACCTGGCGAGTATGCGAGAGGAGCTTCGCCATACTCACCCAGGCCTTTCGCGGTCTTGCGCGCTGACTCTGACTTCTGTCTTGATTTGTTGACCTTAACTTCTGCTGACCTGGTCGTAGTAGGACCCATCCTCGACGAATATGGGTTGTACACGCACCTTCAAAATTGTCTGGCTGTTTTACGTCGAACCGCTCACCAGAAGCCTCACAACCTACCGGCGGCGGGAGGCAGTGACAGAGAGGCCGGGAAATGCGGCGAGAGTTGCGGCGAGAGAGGCGGCGGAAGGGGCGATGGGAGAGGCAACGACAGAGAGGCCGGGAAATGCAGTGGGAGCGGCGGTGAATTTGGTTTGCGTATATCCAAATTGGTTTGCGTAGTAAAAAAACAACCGGAAAAAAGACTTGATTTTAAGCTTTTGATTTGCGTATATCCAAATTGAATTTGCCTCTAAAGCTCTAACAATTCCCAAATAAAAACAAAATTTTCCCAAAGTTGGAAAAAGATTTAAAAGTTATAAATTTCCTTCTTGTTTTGCTTCCCTTCATCCAATAAGGATTCCTGTCCAAATCACATGCTCATCTCCACTTCCCTTCGAATCTGAATCCTCTAGAGTTTGTGCGGGAAATCCAGGGTGGAGTTTGTGCGGGAACTCCAGGGATGGAGTTCCCGCAATCTCGTTCGTCCGTTTAAAATCTAACGGGCGCTCTCCCTTCTCTTTTAAAAGCAGCAGGTCTCTCTATCCTCATCTCCACGAGTAATGGCGCGAAGCGCCGCGGCGGCCGCATCCCTTCTTCTCCGGCGAGCCTCAGTCGCCCTCATCCTGCTTTTCTTCACCTCAGGTTAACCGGATTTCACCTTCCTCCTTCCCAAAAACTTCATAGAACTCAAAGCTCGTGTCTTTTTGGCAGGTGCAGCGTCTGGTTTTTCTCTAAGCGAGGTAAGAAAACAGAGCACTTCACCAATTTCATGAATCTTAGAACCATTAAAAAGTTGGAGAAAAACTTGTTCTCTTCAGAAAACATGGTGCATTGCGAAGCCTACGTCCGACGGCGCTACTCTGCTCACAAACATCAACTACGCATGCTCGCAGGTGGATTGTGGGTTGATACAGGCGTGCGGCCCCTGTTTCTGTAAAAACTAGGCTGAGAACTCAAAGAAGACAATGGTTTTGGGCTGCTGAAGCATTACTTTCCTCTTGCTATTCTTTGCAATATATAGAACGTTTTACAGGGAGCCATAATAAGCACATGTGCTAAAAAGGAAATAACAAAACAAATTGAACACGGAGACTTTAAAACAGCCAGCTCATGACACCTAATATTTTCTAAACATAGCCTAGTCAAACTAGGAAACTACTAAAAGCTAATAAATGGCAATGGTTTAATTCCAACATTCTCCTCCTAAACCTTGTCGTGTTTGCTGTCAACATTGATGAGGCCGATTTTTGACCTTAGTTCATGAAACTTGGTCTTACCGAGCGACTTTGTGAGGATGTCTCCTAGTTGGTCCTCGCTTCTGATGAATTTCACATTGATCAGGCCCTCTTCCGTAGACTCCCGGATGAAATGGTACTTTACTCGAATGTGCTTGCTCTGTCCGTGGAGTACAGGATTCTTGATTAAAGAAATGGCAGACTAGTTGTCCACCCGCAGCATTGGTGCCCTTGGTGTTGTTCCCTGCACTTCTGCCAACACCCGACTGAGCCATAAGGCTTTACTGGTGGCATTTGCAGCCGCTATGTACTCCGCCTCGCAGCTTGATTGAGCCACCACCTTTTGCTTCATGGATTGCCAAGTAATCGGGCTGCTGTTAAGGAAACAGATCACCCCCGTCGTACTTTTCCTTGTATCGATGTCTCCAGCAAAATCACTATCACTGAAACCAGTCAACTTGGCTTCGGCCTCCTCCTTCCTGCCAAACCAGAGCCCCCAATTTTGAGTCCCTGCTACATAGCGTAGGATATGTTTTACTGCGGCGAGGTGCTCCTCCCGCAGATCCTCCAGGAAACGGCTAACGTATCTAGCCGCAAATGCTAGATCCGGGCGAGTATTAACCAGATACCTGAGGCTCCCCACAACGCTCCTGTACTCCGTTGCATCGACCGTCGGCTGCGTACCAAGCTTGCTCAGCTTCAAGCGAACCTCCATTGGCGCTTGGCAAGGATTGCACTTGATCATGTTGCTTCTTTCCAAGATCTTGGCAGCATAGGTACCTTGACTCAGAGAGATTCCCCTGGCGCCCTGCTTTACCTCAATGCCAAGGTAGTAATGAAGTAGGCTGAGGTCGCTCATCTTGAAAACTGCCGCCATCTCCCTCTTGAATGCCTTGATGTCACTAGGGCTTGAACCGGTGATCACAAGGTCATCGACATAGACCCCGACCACTAGCTGAGTGTCGCCATTTCGCCTGACATAGATGGCGTGCTCTGACAGACTCCTCTTGAAGTCGAGTGACAATAGAGTATTATCCAGCTTTGCGTTCCAGGCGCGTGGAGCTTGATACAGGCCGTAAAACACCTTCCTAAGTTTCAGCACCTTGTGCTCCTTGCCGGTGATGATGAAACCCGCCGGTTGCTCGACGTAGACCTTCTCCTATAGATCGCCGTTCAGGAACGCCGATTTGACGTCCATGTGGTGCACCTCCCACCCCTCGTGTGCCGCAAGTGCAATGAGCAGGCTCATTGAGTCGAGTCGGTCCACCGGTGCGAATACTTCGTCGTAGTCGATGCCATACCGATGTGCGTAGCCCTTCACTACGAGGCGCGCCTTGTGTTTGGACACCGCCCCGTGCTCATCCCTCTTTATTTTGAATACCCATTTAATGTTGATTGCCTTGCGACCTGGTGGGAGATCAGTAAGGCTCCAGGTGTCGTTCTCCTCGATGGATTCTATCTCCTCTATCATCGCCTTCCTCCAGCGGGGAATGTTTTCAGCCTCGGCAAATGATGCAGGCTCGTCGGCGCTCACCGCGTGCAGCTCTTCGGCCACCAGCGTGTGTGGTGCAAAACCAGGCAGCGAGGCCGGTCCAAGGATGTCGCTGACGTCCTGGTACAGGAGAGGCTCGTCATCATCATGGTTGGCGTCGAGGTTGTTGTTGTTTGAGCCATCTTGTGAGTCGGGCTCCAGTTCATTTCCATCCGCGCCGGGGAGAGGCGACTGTTCTCCTGATGCTCCACCTTCAATAATATTAGTGTGTTGTGCTGCCTGCCCATACTCCATTGTGAAAACATCGTCGCCACTTCTTGGCTCAATATCCTTGCCATTACTGCCCCAGTCCCACTGGGCTTCCTCTTCAAATATTACGTCTCGTGTCACATGGACGCATTTCGTAGTGGGATCGTACGCGCAGTATGCCTTGGAGCCGCGCTCATAGCCGATGAAGATCATCTTGCTACCGCGGTCGTCTAGCTTCTTTAGGTTTGGCGTCGTATTTCGGACGTATGCTATGCATCCGAAAGTCCTGAAGTGGTGTACTGTTGGTTTCTTCCCGTGCCACACCTCGAATGGTGTCATCCCGTCCACGCTTTTCGTCGGGCACCGATTTAGTATGTAGACGGCTGTGCTTACAGCCTCACCCCAGAACCAACCGGGCATGCCTTTGGCCTTTAGCATACTTCTTGCAGTTGCCACCACCGTGCCATTCCGGCGCTCGACGACGCCGTTCTGCTGCGGGCTGTATGGCATAGTGTGTTGACGGTGTACGCCCCCAGCCGCGCAATACTCTGCGAACCCAGCCGAGGTGAACTTGCCACCGCGGTCAGTTCAGAGCTCCTTCAATTTTTCGCCGGACTCGCCTTCTGCCCGCGCCTGAATCTCCTTGATGGCAGCCGCGGCATGATCCTTGGAATGGATCGCGGTTATCCACATGTATCTGCTGAGGTCGTCCACTAATAGTATGAAATATTTGTTTCCTCTGGGTGTCGCCGGTGTAATGGGGTCGCACAGATCACCATGCACCAATTCTAACCGCTGCCGAGCCCGGTACTCTGCCTATGCTGGGAAAGAAGTGCGCCTCTGCTTCCCAGCTTGGCATGCCCCGCACAATCGATCCACCTGTCCGAGCTCCGGTAGGCCACGCACTAGCTCCTCCCGAGCCAGCTTCCGCAGCGCCGCGACGTTGACGTGGCCGAAACGTTCATGCCAGTACCACACCTCCTCGTCCTCACGCCCGCGCACTGCCAAACATAATGGTGGAGCCATTTTGATACGTAGAAGGTATAGACGGTTTGCCGTCCGGATTACCTTTGCTAGAAGCTGTTCACCAGGCTTGCGGATTCTCATTACCGCGGCATTGAGCTCTACCATGTAGCCGTCTTCATCGAGCTGGCCGATGCTGATGATGTTTGTCGTCAGCTGGGGAATGAAGTACACCCCAGAGAATGAGCGGCGCTCACCGTTCTTGCACATGAACGTGACGGTGCCCCGACCCTCAATCTGTGCCACCGAGTCGTCCTTGAATCGCGCGGTGCCTTGTACCTTCGTGTCCAGCCTTGCGAAGGCGGCCCTGGATCCTGAAATGTGGTTTATGGCGCCGGTGTATAGGACCCAGGTCTCCACCTCCCGCGCCTTCTCCTCGCCGAGATGGGCGAACACCTTCTGCTCCTGGATCTCGATCTGGGCGACAGCTCCCATCGGCTTCGACCCAGATCCACCATTCCTGTGCTCCGGAATGGTTCTTGGCGGCAGTAAGGTGTCTAAGGTTGGGGATGACTTTACCAATAGGAGAGAGGCCTCCTCTTCGTCGTATGTTATGTGGGCCTGCTCCTGCTTAGGCTTTGACCAGCAATCACGAGCCCAATGGCCCAATTTTCCGCATCGTCTGCACTCATCGCCGGTGGGCTGATTTTAATTGGGCGGCCCGTCGAAATTTCCACGCCCATGGCCACCACCACGCCTGCGGTTGCGCCCGCATCGTCCTCCTCCCCTATATGTGTTGCCGCCATCTCTGGCACCACTGCCGGAGTGGTTCTCCGCCTCGTATTTCTTTCGTCGTGCATCCCACTCCTCCTCCGTGAGGTATAGCTTTCCTTCATGTTGTAGTGATGTCGATGCTTCCTCGAATGTCTCCTCCGCCTCCCGGAGCCGCCCCACCAACTTGGCGACCGTCATGGCTGACACATCCAGCAGCGTTTTGATTGCGATCGTGATCTGCTTGAAGGTGGGCGGCAAGCTTCGGAGGATTTTGGCAGCGATTTCGACCTCTGTTAGATCCTCTCCGAGCGTGGAGAGGTGTGCTGCCATGTTAGTTAGGCGCTGCGCATAGTCCTCGGCGGTCTCGCCATTGTTGATAATGGTGAGGTCGAACTTCCGGCGCATCTGCTGTGCTGTTCGACTTATTTACGCGGTCGTCTCCGACCCTCATGGTCGCGATTTCGGCCCAGGCTTCCTTGGTTGTTTCCTTCTTGGCGATTGTCGGCACCATCTACGGTGGTACCGCGCTGCACAATGCATCGAGTGCCATCATTTCCTCGTGTGGATCGGCGTCGGCTCCTTCAATGACGTGCCAGAGAGTCTGCGCCCTTAACTTCACCTTCATCAGGAGCGCCCAGTCGGAGTAATTGGTCTTGGTGAGCACGGGGTAGCTATTCCCGTCGCCTACCTCACGAATCACCCTTTGGATTATGGCGTCGTTAGTCGAGGTGGACGAGTCGGCCTTCTTCTCCATCGTTTCACAGGTCGGTGGATCGTTGGCTCTGATACCAAATGTAAAAACTAGGCTGAGAACTCAAAGAAGACAATGGTTTTGGGCTGCCGAAGCATTACTTTCCTCTTGCTATTCTTTGCAATATATAGAACTTTTTACAGGGAGCCATAATAGGCACATGTGCTAAAAGGGAAATAAGAAAACAAATTGAACACGGAGCCTTTAAAACAGCCAGCTCATGACACCAAAAATATTTTCTAAACATAGCCTAGTCAAACTAGGAAACTACTAAAAGCTAATAAATGGCAATGATTTAATTCCAAGAGTTTCGACCCCGATACGCCCATCTCCCACGCATCTTTCGCCATGAATTCGTACTACCAGGGCAAGGGCAGGAACACCTGGAACTGTGATTTTAAGAACTCTGGGCTTCTGGTCTTGACGAATCCAAGTAACACTCTAATTCCCAATGATTTGTTGTTCCTTTTTTGTGTTCTTGAAAGGCTTTTATAGCTGAGATATTGCAAATTAAATGGTTTCAGGTTATGGTAGCTGTCTTTATGTGTGATTTTCGTGTTAGATTACCTATTTGATTCAACTCGCATGAGTTCGTTAGGGTGATTAGTACATAGTGGTGACTCGTATAGGGCCCAAGAGTGACACGTGGTTTTAGTAAGATCGGGGTTTCTAGTCACGATCCTCTTAATGGGAGGGTGGACGGCCCCGATCGTTCAGGATTTTGCTCAAGGCCCTGGATGTGGGGTATATAAGGATAATAAACCATATATTACTATCATCCGGTTAATTCTTCCCCCAAAACCTCCAGAAGCCCAAGCTGACTTCCCGCAAGCTAAGGAAATCACAGATTTAGGGTTTTTGCCCGTTGTCGCGCTGCCCCCCTTCTCATCGTTATCCATCGCATCGCTCTTCAATGGCGATTTAGGGTTTCCTGATCCCGTCGCCGTTCTTCCTTGATCGAGCGGAGCTTGTCGTCACCGGCTTCTAGAGGCTGCTTCCATCGGCTTCCAGCAAGGCCGCTTCCGCCGGCTCTTCATCGCATTGCTACTTCACCGGCCTTCTAGCGAGGCGGCTTCCGCCGATTTCCAGCAAGCTTACCCTTAGGGATTGAAGCCGTTCATCCAAAAGAAAGCCCTAATGGCTGGAGGTATAAACTCCTATACCAGATCTTCCATCTCCGCTGTGCACTAGGGTTTTACCCTAGATTATTTATGCATTCTTACATTTGGTATCAGAGCGAATATAATAGTTTCACATCCGGTTTTTTCCAACCAAAAATCTGTGAAGATTTCTTCCAAAATCTATGATGTGTTTTCTAAAATTCTGAGATGATTTCTTCCCAAAAATTGTGCTTTTTTTCTTTAAAAAACTATGTGGCCATTTCTTCCAAAACAACGTAATTTTCTTGTTGGGTTGCTCAACGTTGTGGATAGAGTTTGTGGTGGTTGTTTGTTGCCAATTTCTATGATGGATGTAATATTTTGTCATGGTTATGTAATATTAATTCTATGTTTGGAATGTATTTTGTGGCAACGAACAATCTCGCACTCTTGACCCGAATCCGATCACCATACTTGTCGGCGTCATGTGCTTTTGGAAGTACTATTGTGTTGAAGATTTGACTTTCCCTTGGTGATGGAGGTGCAAGGATATAGAAAGGAGAGGAACACTTCAACATCAAGCTTTTGGCGATGAGGAGTTATAGTTCATGGAGGCATTGTTTGGTGATTGGATTCAGGTTCTTTGGTTTTGAGCTCCAAATGTCTCTAGTGCACTAATTATAATAATGCTTATCGAGTTTCTCAGGAGTAGCCAAAGCATCCTGATAAGCCCGATAAAGTGATTTACAAGGAACACATCATGGGGTGTGTTTAAATCACTTGATCTAATTTTTACACATTGTGATTATGTTCTTGTGTTACTTATTACCCGGCCCCACAGGGAAGTAATAAATAACAATGTAGAATTTTAATTGGGTTATAGTAAGAGGCATATACCAAGATTAACAGATCTCTATGCCCACAGGTATGAGTTTTCATTAACCTTGGTATATTCCTTCCTAGCTATATATAAATAAAGTGAGATAAAATCCAATGTGATAGCAGTGTTTGCCCAAAGGGAGACTGGATTCTTATCATTAACAATTAACGTGAGTTAATTGTTAAAAAAAGTCTTTCATAATGCACATTGCTCTTTAATTTTTCGTTGCTTTAATAACTAATCGTAAGCATGTGTCTTTATGTTTTTCTTTGCAGTTTTTAACACAGTAATCGACCCAACTCAATTCATCCCCACTCTATCCGGGGATAACTATAAGATATGGAAAGATAAGGTGCTTCTAGCCTTAGGGTGCATGGATTTAGATCTCGCTCTTCGTACTGAGGAGCCAGCTCTCCCCACGACGGAGAGCACACTAGTTGACTGTACCTTGTACGAGCGATGGGAAAGATCCAATCGTCTCAGTATAATGGTAATCAAGACCCATGTCAATCAGAGCATAAGGGGATCTATCCCCGAATGCAGAACTGCTAAAGAACTTATGGGCGCCCTTGATGAACAGTTCATCAGCTCGGATAAAGCTCAGGGCAGCACCCTAATCACAAAGATCTGTTCCATGAAGCTTAAAGGAACAGAAAGCGTAAGGGGACACATTATGGAGATGAGAGACATAGTTGCTTAGCTGAAGGCTTTAGATGTCGACTTCTCAGAGTCTTTTTTGGTCCACTTTATTCTGACTTCATTGCCCGCTAACTACACCGCATTTAAGGTGTCTTATATGCACATAAGGAAAAATGGTCGGTGAATGAGCTTTTGAACATGTGTGTTCAAGAGCAAGGCAGACTGAAACAGGAGAAATTGGAATCAGTGAATCTTGTGTCACACAGGAAAGGGCAGTCCTCAAAACCTAAGAGTGACTCAAGAGATAAAGACAAAGGGATAGCAGGTTCCATAAAGAAAATGGACAACCCAAAGCTATTTTTTTTGCAAGAAAAAGGGTCACATGAAGAAGGACTCTAATAAGTACAAAGCATGGCTCACTATAACTGGAGGTATGACATCTTTAGTGTGTTATGAATCAATTTTTGTGAATTCTCATAATTTTCATAACATGTGGTGGATTGATTCGGGTTCTACAATCCATGTCTCTACTGTCATGCAGGGGTTTCAAAGCCTAAGAAAACCTAGTGAAGGAGAACTTTGCGTCTATTCGGGGAACAAGATGTCATCTTCTATTGAAGGTGCTGGGACATACAGGCTCGTCCTAAAGACCGGATACATTTTGGATCTAGATAAGACTTTTTACATTCTGAGTTTTTCTAAAAACTTATTATCTATATCCAGACTAGCGCCTACGGGCTTTGATTTTTAGTTCAAAGACATTTCTTTTCTGATTATTAAAGATTCAGTAACTGTTGGCTCTGGTATATTGACAGATTAGTTATATAGTTTAGATCTAGATTTAAACTATTCGCAATCAGTCACTACAATGCATGATAATAGTAGTTATATCAATGTGAAAAACAACAATTCATCTAGCTTATGGCATAAGAGATTAGAGCGCGTCACCATAGAGTGCCTTAAAAGATTAGTGAAGGAAGGTGTCATTCAGACACTTGACTTCACTGATTTTGGAACTTGCAGAGCATGCATAAATGGAAAGCATACTAGCAAGTCTAGTAAAGGAGCTAGAAAAAGTGATTCAAAACTAATGCTAATTCACACTGATATATGTGGACCATTTACCACCCCTTGTATGAACGGTCAAGAGTATTTCATTACTTTCATTGACGATTTCACAAGATACATGTATATATACCTTCTTAATGACAAATCTGAAGCACTTGATGCTTTCAAGGTCTATAAGGCAGAGGTAGAGAAACAGTCTGGCTTGAATATTAAAATCGTTAGATCTAACAGGAGTGGTGAATATTATGGTAGGTTCATAGAAGGAAGCCAAAGACCTGATCCATTCGCTAGATTCCTTCAGGAACATGGAATCATAGCTCAATATACGACGCCTGGCACAGCACAACAAAATGGTGTAGCCGAAAGAAGGAATCGTATTTTGATGGATATGATAAGGAGCATGACAAGTGTCTCATCTTTCCCTCATCACATGTGGAGTGAAGCCTTGAAAATAGCCATGTACGTCTTAAACAGGATTCCATCCAAGTCGGTTCCTAAAACACCTTTTGAGTTATGGAATGAATGGAAGCCCAATTGAATCATGTGCATATATGGGACTGTCAAGTAGAGGTTAGGGTGTACAAACCACATGAAAAGAAATTAGACCCAAGGACAGTCAGTGGTTTTTTCATTGGCTATGCAGAAAAATCCAAGGGTTACAGATTTTATTGTCCCTCTCACACGCTTAAAGCAGAAGAAGTAAGAAATGTTAGATTTCTTGAGGAATTTGACACTGATGAGAGCTGTACTCATAAAGTTGGGATAGAAGAGGTGCAGGAGACTGCACCTTCAAGTAGTGGTGTTGAATCTGGTGGGCTCATACCTATTGTGGCTCAACACCTACCTATTCAGATCCCAAGTTATGAATAAGTGATCAATGATCCTCCAATCCAGAGCTCTCATGAAGTTATGGCTCGTGAATCAGTCATTCAGGAACCACCACCAGTGGAGACTGCACCACAACCACTAGATCAATCAGATCTACGGAGATCTTCAAGAGTCAAAAGGTCGACTATTCCAGCTAATTATGTTGTATATTTGCAAGAGACCGACTACATGTCTGGACTCAATCAATACCCCATCACCTTTTCAGAGGCCGTAAGACGTATAGATTCTGAAAAATAGTATGAAGCTATGAAGGATTAATTAAACTCAATGACAAACAATCAAGTATGTGATCTAGTAGAATTATCATAAGGTTTTCGGGTTGTAGGTTCCAAATGGGTCTACAAGACAAAAGTTGATATCTCTGGTAACATCGAACGATATAAGGCAAGACTTGTTGCCAAAGGGTTACTTCAAAAGGAGGGCATAGATTACCATGACACCTTCACTCTGGTATCAAATAAGGACTCACTTAGGATTATCATGGCCCTCGTAGCTCATTTTGACCTGGAGCTACATCAGATGGATGTCAAAACGACATTCTTCAATGGGGAACTTGAAGAGCAAGTATATATGAGTCTGCCTGAAGGTTTCATTTCAGAGAACGGCTTTAACCTTGTATGCAAACTAAAGAAATCAATATATGGGCTTAAACGAGTCTCACGACAATGGTATATAATGTTCCACAACGTTATTACCTCATTTGGATTCGAGGAAAATATTGTGGATCAATGCATATACATTAAGGTCAGTGAGAGCAGATTCATGTTTTTATTCCTATATGTTGATGACATTTTGCTAGCAAGTAACAATTTGGGAATGATATAGGAGACTAAATAATTTCTCTCTCAGAATTTTGATATGAAAGATTTAGGGGAGACTTCCTACGTTATAGGAATTGAGATACATAAAGATAGATATAGAAAGATCTTGGGGTTATCTCAGAAGTCCTATATCAACAAAATTCTAGAAAGATTCAATATGAGAAATTGTTCTAGCTCAATAGCTCCTATTGTGAAGGGTGACAAATTTAGTTTGTCATAATATCCCAAAAACTCTTTGGAATTGGAATCCATGAAAAACATTCCATATGCGTCTGCGGTTGGCAGTTTGGTCTATCTAGAGGTATGCACTAGACCAGACATTGCTTTTTGTTGTGGGGATGTTGGGAAGATATCAAAGTAGTCCTGGGATAGAACACTGGACAGCTGCCAAGAAAGTTATATGATATCTCTAGGGGACAAAATATTACATGCTTACATATAAAGAGTCCGAACATTTGGACCTGGACGGATACACAGATGCAGACTTTGACAGCTGCCAAGATTCGAGGAAATCCACTTTTGGCTACATTTTATGTTGGCTAGTGGTGTAGTGGCTTGGAAGAGTACCAAACAAACTCTTATTGCATCCTCGACCATGGAAGCAAAATTTATTGCATGCTATGAAGCAACTAAGCAAGCGTTATGGCTGAAGAATTTTTCTTCAGGGCTTAGGGTGATGGATACAGTTCCTAAGCCAATGAAGCTTCTATGTGACAATGCTGCAGCAGTGTTCTTTGCTAAGAACAATAAAAGTGGGAGTCGCAGCAAGCACATTGATATAAAGTTTTTGGTGGTTAGAGAGAACGTGAGGGAGAGCAAAATCATCATTGAGTATATAGGCACACTGCTCATGATAGCAGATCCCATGACTAAGGGGCTCCCACCTAAGTTGTTCAAAAGTCATGTTGAAAGAATGAGACTTGTGGACTCATTTGATGGTTAAGTGGTTATGACTTTTCATTGTAGCTCTCCTTTGATTAATGCAGTATTTTCAGTTTTTTTATCTCTTGTGCACACTAAAGTAATGATAGAGATATTATATTGCGTTAAAGAGTGAGAATGTCCACTCATAAGGATTGACACCGCATAAAGCACTTAGTAGGGTTTTATGATTACACTGTAATTATGGAAGGAAAATATCCACTATTTAAATACTACTGCCACAGTTCATGTAGTTGTAATGTTCTATACTAGTATAAAGATGTCACATAAGGTTTAGGCCAAGAGTCACTGTTATTTTATGTTAGTTTGTATAACCATACGATTATTTCTTGTTGTTCACTATCACCCTATGAGTCTAGTTATTTTATTATTATAAAACCTATAAATTATTTTCTAAATGATAAGAGAAACTCTCACATGTTGAATCAAGTGGGAGAATGTTAGATTGCCTATTTGATTCAACTCGCATGAGTTCGTTAGGGTGATTAGTATAAAGTGGTGACTTGTATAGGGCCCAAGAGTGATACGTGGTTTTAGTAAGATCGGGGTTTCTAGTCACGATCCTCTTGATGGGAGGGTGTACGACCCCGATCGTTCAGGGTTTTGCTCAAGGCCCTGGATGTGGGGTATATAAGGATAATAAACCATCTATTATTATCATCTGATTCATTCTTCCCCCAAAACCTCCAGAATCCTGAGTCGTCTTCCCACAAGAGAAGGAAATCACGGATTTAGTGTTTTTGCCCATTGTCGCGCTGCCCCCTTCTCATCGTTGTCCATCGCATCGCTCTTCAATGGTGATTTAGGGTTTCCTGATCCCGTCGCCATTCTTCCTTGATTGAGCGGAGCTCGTTGTCACCGGTTTCCATAGGCTACTTCCGTCGGCTTCCAGCAAGGCCGCTTCCGTCGGCTCTTCATCGCATTGCTACTTCACCGGCCTTTCAGCGAGGCGGTTTCCGCCGATTTCCAGTAAGCTTACCCTTGTGGATTGAAGTCGTTCGTCCAAAAGAAAGCCCTGATGGTTGGAGGTATAAACTCTTATACCCGATCCTCCATCTTTGCTGTGCACTAGGGTTTTACCCTAGATTATTTATGCATTCTTACATTCTGATGTTGAGAAGGCCTCGCCTGTGTCTGGGAAGCAGGAGAAGAGATTATATGTGTAATGTGTTAATGTATATTTGGATAATTAGCGGGTTTGGAGGCTTAGCGAGTTAGTTTGGGTACATGGATATCTGATACCCGTAGATACTCTTATGGTTTGCCTATTTATACCCACCTAGGGGCAACAAAGAGGGGATTCCACTTTGATCACCATCCGGATGCTTCGAGCAACCTAACAATCTCGAATCAAGCCCCTCTTGCTTGCGGTATTTCGTGGTGCTCTGTTCTGCTCAGTCACTACTATTGCTAGAGCCGTCACGAAGCCCATCCGCAGCCGCCTGGCAGATTTTCTTCTAGAGCTGCCACTTTTCTCTGGTTTTGGGCCTCTTCTCTGCAGTCTGCCGCTTCTCGTTCCTAGATTGGGACCAAGAAGTCTTCTCCTATAGGATCTTGCCTGATCTGCTCCGTCTCTCAGCACATCGACAAGGAGATCATCTTTCGCCTCCGGGAAAGGCTTTCCTTCACGAGCATCTACACCCACTTTGGTTCTTCCTTTCAATCAAGGATTCTGGTCTCGGTCTCTTGATCATGTCTAATGCCTTTTTATTGAATATGAAGACGGTGCTCTAACCAAATAACAGCTGTGAATGGAATGGTTGGGGAGGAATTTGACAAAGTGTTTCTTTTTCCTTGATGACCCTAGTAAATCTATCCCACGCAAGGCGCGGAGCGATAGGTAATGGAGAGGAGGATCAATGATTCGCTTTTTTTTTTCTCTTTCTCCTACTATTGAAACACATTCACATTAGCGACGATCTGCGGCATTTACTATTTCCATGCCATGACATGAGACAGATTTCTCTTTTCAAGACCTTTGCTTATTTTCTTCCATTCTCTTGTTTGCAAACGAGTGAAAGGCGGAGTCAGAACTATGGTCGACCGATGGTTGACGGATAGTTTTTTTTGCTGGGCATAGTAAGAGCTAGCAAGAACAGTCATACTACTTCCCTCACTAAGGATGGCATTGGCTTATCAGATGCTCTTGTTGCTGCTATCGGTTTTTTGTCAGCGATTTTGGTGGAGGAGCAGTAGACTGGTCATGGCACTGCCAAGTGGAGGAGGGACCCTCGCCTAACCCTAATTTCCTCAGGCATCGAGAGACAGCCCAGGCGTCGAGTGACAGTCCAGTCGTCGAGTGACAGCCCAGTCGTCGAGTGACAGCCCAAGCGTCGAGTGACAGCCCATGCATCGAGTGATCCTTCTCAGGCGTCGAGTCCAGCTCAGGTGTCGAGTGATCCAGCTCAGGTGTCGATTGATCCAGCCCAGACATCGAGTTAAGCTCCAGGCATCGAGAGCGTCTAGTGGTCTAACTCAGGAGTTGAGTGCTTCTCCAAGCATCGAGTCTAGCTTCAGGCGTCAAGTGCATTGAGTGAACTAACTCAGACGTTGAGTGCTTCTCAAGTCGTCAAGTCCAAGCTCCAGGTGTCGAGTGACCCTATTTTTGGCGTTGAGACATCTCGTTGACATTCTGTGCTTGTCGCGATCACAATGTTGAAGGGGACCAACTTCTCATCTCCGGTTACGATGCATAAATTGGAAAAGTTCACTACAATAGAGTTCAATGACTGGAAGTTGAACACATAATTTGGTATGAAGTACCTGAATTTGTTCTATACAATCCAGTCTGATCGTGTTGACATAATAGAGACCGATGATGAGGCATAGTGGGTTCACGATAAGGACTTCTACCGTGACTGCCTGCTGAACTGTCTATCCTCCAGCCTGGCAAAGATGTACATCAAGATGAAGACTTCCAAGGAGATCTGGGAGGCACTGGAAGAGAACTTCAAGCAAGAGAAGGACATGTCTAAAGCACACTTGGTGGATAAGTTTCATTCTTTCACGTTCGACGAGGAGAAAGTCATTCTCCCTCAGCTATCGAAATTTGAAAATTTAGTTAATTTCTTGCACTGTGAAAATATTACTTTGCTCGATAGCTTTGTTACGGGAACGATTGTATATAAATTTTCTTCCATGTGGTACAATTTCAAAACTGGAATGTATCGCAAGAAAATACAAGTTGGTCTGAATGACCGCAAGTGTTTTATACGCATTGACGATGATAACATGGCAGGACACGCCTTAGAAACTGTTAGCAAGTAGAAAGATACGACTAACATGATTTCAAGCTCTAAACGTGCTTCCAATCCTAAAAAGACCAAAATTCCCCACAATAGCTCATAGATTGCAGGCCCGAGTAAAACGATTAAAAATTTAAGAACAAGTGTTTCAACTGCAACAAGTGAGGACACAGTGCATCTGATTGCAGGTTCCCTAAAAAATAAAGGACCATAACACCACAAGAAGGCAACCAGGCCAATATGTTTGTCTTGTTGAGTCATTCGACTGGGTTGCTATGATCGGAAACGCATATGCCAACACTGATTGGTACCTGGATTCGGGGGCAATATGCCACATTTACAACAATGCTAATCTGATGACATGGCTCACTATTGCAAGAGAGTCTATGACGGTGGCGAATGATGAGACAGCTGACGTGCTGAAGGTGGGGAATGCAACTTTGTTGTTATCCTCAAATAAGACTTTAACCTTAAAGAACGTTAAATACATTCCTTATTTAGATGCTAATTTAGTGTCTATAAGTTTGTTATAAGATGTTGGCATGTCTTTTACTTTTTGTAGCGGTAGAGTAACACTGTTAGTTAACTCTCACTATTGTAGATATGCATATGTCCAAAATAGGATGTACCGACTAAGTCTAGCAAACATGATAGTTCAACAAGTTCAAACAAATTTAGTTAGCCCTAAGTCTCTACATGAGATACTAGGACACGTAAACTATAGAAAAATGTTCCAAATAGTTAGAACTCATCAGATCACATTAGACACTACAAACCAACCTGAGAAATGTGAAGTGTGTGCTCAGACTAAGATCACTAGGAAACCTTTTAGTGCGGTTACTATGAGCACAACACCCTTAGAGCTTATATATTCTGACATATGTGACTTTAAAAGTTTTGTCGCTAGAGGAGGAAGTATATGATCACATTTATAGATAATTATTCTAGGTTCTGTCACATTTACCTCTTTAAAACTAAAAATGAAGCGTTTGAAAAGTTCTCTCTTTTCAAAACCATGGTAGAAAACCAACTAGACATGAAGATAAAAGGGTTTAGAAGTGATAGAGAAGGAGAATATGTGTCCAGTGAGTTCAGATATTTCCTTGCCTGTCAAGGAATCATAGCATAAATCACTGTTCTTTTCTCACCTCAATCGAATGGTATAGCCGAGAGAAAAAATAGAACGTTAACAGAGATGTTGAATTCTATGCTTATCGTTGCCGGCATGTCAACTGCTTATTGGGGAGAAGCAATTTTAACTGCAAATCATATTCTGAGCAAAGTCCCTCATGCTAAGTTAAAGGTCACATCCTACGAGCTTCGGTTTAAGATACCCCCATCTATAACTAGACTTAAGACCTGGGGATGTATAGCCTATGTTAGGGTTTCTGACCCTAGAAGGTCTAAGCTTAGACCTAGGACCAACACATGTGTCTACTTATATTGTGTTGAGGATAGTGTTGTAGATAGATTCTTAGACATTTCCGATAATATAATTATAGAATCTAGGGATGCAGTGTTATTTGAAGATAAATTCCTTAAAGATAAAAAATGTCACTCTCAGGCATGCAAGCAACTATTACTGTGAAATATCCTGAATCAGTACCGAGCACCTCCTATTCAGTTCAAGTAGACAATAATGGCCTAGAGTGTAGAAGGACTTTGGTGAGAGAGATAACTCTCAGAACCTTCGGTGGTGATTTTGTCATTTACCATGTCGAGGATGATCCATCTACCTATAAGGACCCGATGAGATCAAGGGATTCACTACTCTGGAAAGAAGTCATAAATGAAGAGATGAACTCTCTACTTCAGAACAATACTTGGGCGTTAGTTGACAAGCCAAAATGGCCAAGAACTATAGGGTGTAAGTGAGTTCTAAAAAAGAAACTTAATCCTGATGGTAGCGTAGCTAAGTATAAAGCACGTCTGGTGGCTAAAGGTTTCACACAAGTTAGTGGGGTGGATTACTTTGACGTATATTCACCAGTATGTTATTTAGCAACCATTAGAATCCTCCTTGTTATTGCGTCTATTGAGAACTTTATTGTTCATCAAATGAGTGTTAAGACTGTATTCTTGAACGAAGATCTGACTGAAAAGATATACATGAGCCAGCATAAAGGCTTCGTATTAGAAGTTCACGAAAATAAGGTCTGTAAGTTAATCAAGTCACTATACGGACTAAAAAAAGCACCAAAATTATGGCATGAGAAGTTTGACTATAGTGTAAAGAACATGAGATTCATATCGAGTCTCTATGATAAATATCTTTATATACATCATCGATCAAATAAAGTCATTATAATATTCTTGTATGTGAATGATATGCTGATTCTTGGTTCTGATCAATCCGAAGTGGATGAGGTTAAGTCAGAACTAATGAAAGAGTTTGACATTAAAGACCTCGGTGTAGCTGAGACTATACTAGGCATGCAAGTGAGCTTTGGAAAAACTGGCATTTCCCTAAGTCAAAGCATCTACATAAAATCCATGTTAGATACGTGGGGATACAGTGAAAATAAAGCATTAGAAACACCATATGATTATAACAACCGCTTAAAGCTCAATGAAGGAGGTGCGGTTAGACATTTAGATTATATTAAACTGATTGGTAGTCTCATGTATGTTATGGTCTGCACTAGACCTGACATAGCCTTTACGGTCGGCATATTGAGTAGATTCACTAGTAATCCGATCCAAGACCATTGGGATGCCCTCGATAGGCTAATGAGATACCTAAAGCACACTCAAGGGTATTTTTATGTTACCATGGTCGTCCTCTAGTCCTGAAAGGATATTCTGATGCATCATGGTGCTCAGAAATAAATGACAGTAAATCCACTAGTGGTTTTATATTCACACTAGGAGGAGCAATTGTAGCATGAAAGTCCAAGAGGCAATCAAGTATTGTACAATCTTCTATGGAATCCAAACTCTACGCTCTAGCTTCAACAGGAGAAGAAGCATAATGCATAAGAGATTTGGTGATGGACATTCCACTGTCGCGCCTGAAATTGAGTTCTGTTGCAGTTTACTGCGACAATCGGGCTACTAAAATGATTGCTACAAACACTTTGTTAAATAGCAAAAGAAGACAACTAATGATGAAACAAGTCTGGTTGACCTCCCTCATGAGTCAAGGGATTATTACCCTAATTGATGTGAGGTCGAAAGATAATGTTGCAGACGCCTTGACAAAAGGCTTAAATAGAGCTCTCACAATAAAAACATCGGGGGAGATGGGATTAAAGTTCATAGAAATATAAAACTTTTCTCTAATGTTTATGTTTTAATGGTAAGAGCATATAACTGCAACATTCAAACATCTAATAATAGATTAAAAATCTCAAATAATTTCTTAATGAAAGCCCAAGATGGTTGGATATTAGTCATTCAACATTTGATGACTCTAACATCTTTCTCATTGTAAGTTGATTCGAGAATTATTCAACTGGGAATAAAAAGTCATTGTACGAGTTAATCTAACATTAGTGATCATAGCACATTATTTTACATCTAATAATGTTGCAAATGACGTCGTGTCAAGTCATATGATAAGGTATATAGTGGTCACTAATGAGTAAAGATAACAATGTGTGGTTTATTAAAATCATAACTTGACTGGTCATACTGAGACTGGATAAAGACGCTGACAGTGTTACTTCACTACTACTACAAGTACTAAGCTCATTTAGATAGAGCTAGTTTACTTTGATATGTCACTGCATATGTTTATGAATTCATAGAGTCTAACTCATGAAATTCCTTGCAGGCACTGGTGAAGATAAAAGAGAGAAAATAGATTTTGACATGGATGTTGATTATCTACTCTCTGAGTAGAATTATTATACGTTTTGATCCATTGCTATTTTTGTTTTCAGACTTATTTATTCCTAAGTAGCACTTTATGTGTGGATGTTTATGTTACTATTTTTGAAAACTCCTACTTATGTTTAAATGTGCTTAAAAGTCTTTATTTTTAAAGTAGCTTACAACGTAGGGGTGAATAGGTTGCCTCACTGTTATTATTCTCTTTTTAATTTTATCTTTTGTACTAAGTGTGTTTGTAGTAGTTTGCTTTCAAGAACCTGCACAGAGAAAACAAGACATAAAAATACACACAGGTTTATAGTGATTCCTCAATCTTTGGGTACATCCACTCTCCTCCCACCTTGCCAACTTCCCGTTAGTCAAGGCACATCTCCAAAATACGTTCCAAATAGCTTATACCTCAGATCCCTCAGGATCTCTCAGTCTCCTCCAAGACCTACAACTCAGCCACACGGGCCTACAACTCAGTGATCAGTAGATCACCTACCTCAGGCCAAAGGCCCTACACTGAGGTTACGAGAACAGACCTACCTTAGATCCACTAGGGATACTACCTCAGACCCAAAGATATCCTACCAGATGGAAGTGGGTTGGTGTGTCTTGATTGGACACAAGATAAATTTTTCTGTGTCAATCTACCTTGACTGAGATACGCTCAGCCCAACTTTGACTCCAGGAATATATTTCCTGAGTCAACCTTTACTTGAACTGAGATACACTCAGTCCTAGCTACTTCTTCACAGCACCAGGGATTTTTCTTGTTGGATCTGTGAAGTGACTGCAGCAAAGCTTGTTGCTACCTGAGCTTAAGAATTCTCAACTTAACTTCTTCACTGCAATAAGGATACAAATCTTTCTTTGGCTTGTGCTGGAAGTAACTAGCAGAAAAAAATTATGCTTCTTCTTTCTTTCCTGGGCTGAGGAGATTCAGCCCTAACTTCTTCTTCACAGCCTCCAGTAAATGGTCTTCAGTGTTATACTGCTGGATCTGTGAAGAACCTGCTAGTGCAGATGGAAAATTACACCAGCTAACTTTCTTTCTCCTCTTCAGAGATCTGCTCTGATCTTGCTGTAGTAGATGATGAAGACAAACAACTAACTTGTTGAGCATTTAGACCTCTAGTCTTTTTGCTCTATGTTCACCTCTTCACAGCAACAACGGTGATGAAGAAGAACTATCTCCACAGCTGCCTTTTCCGTAAAAGCTTCTCCTTTTATTGAATGTAACTCAACGACTCTTTTGGCAATGGGCCCCACACATTTAAAGCCATCTGCATCCTTGCTTTAACGTCTAATTGTCGTACAGTAGGTTTGCGGCGCCTTTTGTCATGTATTGTAGCTTTGTCGCTAACAATTTGAATAAGATTGACTTGTTGACTTACTGACGTCAGCACCTATGGACTTAGTCAAAAATCAAGCATTAGTAGAATAGGTGTTTAGTGAATGAAATTCACTCAACGTTGAAGTACTTAGACAGAATTATGTCTATCTAAGCATTGACAGCGTTGAGTGAGCAAGCCTCACTCAATGCTTTTGCCTTAACCATTTCTACAGCCTTTTCTACATGTCTGACGTTGAGAACGTTGAGTGAGCACGCCTCACACAACGCTTTGTGCCTTAACCATGCTCTGTGTTGGGTATTACATCCACACTAACCCAGATTTGATGAAGTCACCCTGGAACTAAGATGAATTAAGTTGTATTTGATGCTTGGTTTGAGTTACATGTTTGCAGGAATTTCACTGGGAAGTGTAGACCAATGTCAGTCCACAGTGGGTCACCAAACACAGGAACTGTGCTATGTAATCTCTCATTGCATATTACAAGGTGTTGACTCGTGTGTGGTCTCTCTATTGGGATACACTTCATATTCAAGCTATTGGACCTTGGGAAAAGGATTGGAAGTTGACTGCATTAGAAGAAAGAGTTTTCCAACAACAAAAATTCTCTAAGTCTTTTACTCGAGTAGGTCCATAACTACTCGAGTAGATTGGGTATAATTTACTCTAGTAAAGAAACCTTGTACTCGAGTACTTAAGTGTACCTCTCGTGTAGCTAAGTCATGTACTCGAGTAGACTTAGTCATATACTCGAGTAGCATGTTTATATACTCGAGTAGATCACTCATTATACCCGAGTATTTAAGGCTTCTCTCATCAAAATTATTCTAAGTCATGGACTCGAGTATAAACACTCATATACTCGAGTAAGTATACTCACATACTCGAATAGATAGAGACATACTCGAGTAGTTCATTATAACTACTCGAGTAGATCATGTTTCACTCGGTACTTTGAAATTTTCCTAACTCCAGAATTTTCTAAGTCTTTTACTCGAGTAGAACTTTCACCTACTCGAGTAGATCACTTCCTCTCGAGTAGTTTAGTTCAACTACTCGAGTAGCTGCTTGCTGACATCTTCAGAATTTATTCCAACTATTCCACTCGAGTAGTTTATGTAATATACTCGAGTAGTTTTTCTTGTACTCGAGTAGTTCCTTTATGTACTCGAGTAGTTCTCTATACACACTCGAGTAGTTCTTTCTGCTTACTCGAGTAGTTGGTTTCTGCCTACTCGAGTAGCCTATCTTTATATACCCGAGTATGTTCTCCTTCATGTACTCGAGTAGTTATTCAACTACTCGAGTAGATCTTCTCTTACTCGTGTATATGGCTGAACTTTCCTGAAATTTGTCTAAGTTTTTTTTCTGACGGGATTTTCAAATCACGCGACATGATTGGTCCACGTGTACATCATTATGACCGATTATGACCGTTATCCTAACCTATATAAAGTCTTATCAGAAAATGACAAACCCTAAGTATTCTCCAAGCCTTCTTGTCATTTCATTTTGAGAAAGTTTTCAGCCGACTCCTCTGTCTGTTTTCACGAAACGGAAGCCGCCGCCGCCGCCCTCTTCTCCGGCCACCGCTTCTAATTTCAGAGGACTCATTCCGAAGAAAGTTACAGATCGAGATCGACATCACTGTTCATCTTCTCTCTCTGATTCTGTAAAGGCAAAGAAGATCCAGATATGGGCCGAGATTCTCTTCACCGATTTCTGATAGTGCTGCAAAGTCCATAAGAAGAAGTTTCTGGCCGTTTCATCAGATCTGATTGGATTTACTATTTGTATAATTTTTCAAAACTTTATTAATCTTATAGGAGAAAGTTTCTCCGAGTGTAGGAGTTTTTCACTCCGAGTTTGTAGGAAGTGTTATCTTCTGAGGTGTAGATCCCGTTGTTTGGATCGAATTTGTAGGAACTTTGTTCCGAGGGTAGGATCAGTTTTTAATCTGAGATAGTGGAGTAGCTGAGTCTAGTTGATTGCTAGATCGGTGAGGGAAAGTGGATGTACCCAAGGTCGGGGAACCACTATAAATCTTGTGTCGTCTGTGATATTGGTAGATAGTTCTGTGTTGTGCTCTAAATATTTTTTATTCCGCAAAAGACGCACAACTCACCTATTCACCCCCCTCTAGGTGATTTAGGTTGACAACCATTTTCTTTCAATTGGTATCAGAGCCAGGTTGATCGTCAAAAGGTTAACACCTTGATCAGATCCAAATCTGTTGTCTGAAAGATTCTACCATAAAATGGACAAGGGCAAATATTTCGCCAAGCTTTCACTGTGCAACAAAAATAACTTTCCCATGTGGAAAGAAAGGATAAAATTTTTCATGGAAGCTATGGATCCAAGGATCTTCATGATCGTTGAAGAAGGTCCTTACGTTCCCATGACTGTGTCCACTATTGACCCTACCAAGAAAGTTCCCAAAAAGCTGATGGATCTCGACAAAGACGAGATTGCACTTGTCTCCCTCGACAAGAAAGCTAAGAACATTATAGCAAGTGCAGTCGATGACTCGATGCTGCAGAATTTGATTCACTGTCAATCGGCTAAGGAGATGTGACATTCCTTAGTCACTTTGATGGAAGGAATTGAAGAAGTAAGGGATGATCGGAGATCCCTTCTCAACCAAAAATATGAAGCGTTCCGACAAGGGAACAAGGAAACAATTGCCGACACATTTGAAAACTTCTTCAAAATTGTGAATGGCCTAAGGGTGTATGGCCGTGTCTTCACCAACGGAGAACTGAACGACAAATTCTTGAGATCCCTAACCAAGGAATGGGATAACAAGGTATGCGCCATCAGGGAGTTCGGGAAGCTAGCTGAAACGGACCCGCAAAATCTCTTTGGAAAGCTTATATCTTATGAACTCCAAATCAATACAAGAAAAACTGAAGAAGAGAAAGGCAGGTCTGCACTCAAGGAGAAATCTGTCGTTTTGAAGGAGGACACCTCCAGAAAGACTAAGGCTGTCTCCCCCGCTCCAGCTCCAGAAGTTGATGAAGAAGAAGAAACAGCAGAGCCTAGCACTTCAGGCTCTGAACTATCTGAAGGAGAGTTTTCCTTACTCTCGAGGCAATTCAAGAAGTTTCTTAATAAAAAGAAACAATGGAAAGGCAAGGATGCCTCATACAGAAGATCGCGGCGCGATGACGATTGACAAAGAAAAGGCTCAAGCAGCCACGAAAGGTATAATACTAAACAGAACAAATACGTTCCAACTGACATCATTTGCTATTGTTGTAATAAGCCAGGTCACGTCATTGCTGACTGCCCTCATAAGAAGAAGGAGGGTGGTAGAAGAGAAGACAAGAAATCCTCACACAACAAGAAGAGGAAAGAGAAGAGCCTCCTAGCCAAAAGGAGCAAGACTCTTAGCGACTCCGACTCATCTGAGTCAAGCGAAGAAGAAGAAGCTTACTTTGGGCTAATGGCTCAAACAGATGATGAACAAGAGCCCCAGTTCACTGAGAAGGTAAACTCTCATACCCCTCTTTCAGATTCTGAAGTCTCTGAACATGATTGCGAGGCTATCTCCTCTGACGATGAGTCAGAATTAATGGCCCAGTACAAGGAGTTAATCATGGCTTGCGACAAATGTCGTCGAGTTATGAAGACCCAGGCTAAAGATATCAAATCTCTAAAAGCCGAAGAGAGCATCTTGAGAGAGAAAGTCGCAAAGACTGACTCCCTCGAAGAAAACTTCTATAATGCTATTGAAGAATATAACAAGGCTCTTGAGCACCTTGACCTTAAGAAGAAGATCATCAAAGGATTGGAAGCCGAACTTGCGACTGAAAGGAAACTTGTTGAGAGTTTCTCGAAGCCCAAACAGTTCTTCCATTCGTTGATGAATTCTCAGCAAAGGCCAAGGGAGCTGGACTAGGCCATGAAGAAGCTCCTAGTAAATCCTCTAGGAGAAACAAGAATCAACGGAAAAATAAGGCCGCCAAAAAGGCCTCAGCCGAAGAAAAGGGAAAAGCCCCTCAAAATCAAACTACATTCAAAAAGGTCATCATTCCATCAAATGAGTTTGATTTTGACTCATCCTACGGGCACTTTGCTAGGCCTACCTATATAGAGCCAAAGTCCTGCTATTAAGGATGGACTCGACCCCGAAACTTTGGCGAAAGTGTCTTTAAGGCACCTTATGAAGAAGTTATTCTTCAGAGCTATGGCCCTTTCAATCATGGTCATAACTTCAAGAAGGCACCAAAGACAAAGCCTGTTGTAGAGAAGCCCATAAAGGAGAAGAAGCCATGTGATTGTCATCATCATGAGGCATCTTCCTCCAAGAATGCTACCCCTGCTAGACCAAAATCCCAAAAAGTCAAGCAGGTAATCCTGAGGTAAAGATACAACAGATTTGACTGTTGGTGCTATGGCAAGGTTGGTCACTTCGCCATAGAATGCTGGTTCAATTCCAGAAATGCTGCAACCCCTCATGTCAGCAGTATGAGAAAGACCGCTCATAATGCTAACACTCGTAGGGGGAGTACTCTAACCCGAGACCAAGGACCCAAACGTGTTTGGGTTCCTAAGTCAAATTGATTATGATTGCAGGGATGTTCAAAGGCCAACAAAACGCCGATCTGGTACTTGGACAGCGGATGCTCTCGGCATATGACCGGGGCTAGAAGCCTCATTCAGAACTTTACTCCAGTCGTGAACGGACCAAAGGTCATCTTTGGAGGTTCAGACCGAGGAATTACAAGAGGCTACGGTATGATTACTAACGGCAATGTATCCTTATCGGATGTGGCCTATGTCGAAGGATTAGAACACAATCTCATTAGCATAAGCCAACTCTGCGATAAAGGATACATAGTTGAGTTCCATGTTGATAAGTGCTTAATAAAATCCATTGACAATATGGAAAAGATTCTATCCGGCACTCGAAGCAGGAATATTTTGTAACGGTCCAGGCCCACCAACATGGGACCCAGCTAGACCGTCGGCCTACCAGAGTCCAGACCCGGGCCCACTCCTGGTAGTCAGCCTATCACATTCAAGCCTGCAGGCCATGCACCCCAACCACTCTCCGGCCTGTTTATCAGCACGGTAGGTTGTTGCCACTGGGTCTCGAACCCAGGACCTTGATAAGAGAGCTTTCCACCACTCCCTCATCACCAACTGAGCTGCAGGCCCGGGCCCACTCCTGGTAGTCAGCCTATCACATTCAAGCCTGCAGGCCATGCACCCCAACCACTCTCCGGCCTGTTTATCAGCACGGTAGGTTGTTGCCACTGGGTCTCGAACCCAGGACCTTGATAAGAGAGCTTTCCACCACTCCCTCATCACCAACTGAGCTGCAGCTCAGTTGGTGATGAGGGAGTGGTGGAAAGCTCTCTTATCAAGGTCCTGGGTTCGAGACCCAGTGGCAACAACCTACCGTGCTGATAAACAGGCCGGAGAGTGGTTGGGGTGCATGGCCTGCAGGCTTGAATGTGATAGGCTGACTACCAGGAGTGGGCCCGGGTCTGGACTCTGGTAGGCCGGCGGTCTAGCTGGGTCCCATGTTGGTGGGCCTGGACCGTTACAAAAAAGTGCACTTTTATTGTAACGTCCCCTTTGCCGTCCGTGGATCAACACCACTAGGCCTCCGGCGGACCGTTACCGGGCTGCAGCCCAAGCACCCCAACCCCTCTCCAGCCCACTGGCGGGTTGTTGGTGGCCACAGCCTCCCTTTGATGAGGTAAACTCGATAGTCAAGCCCGCACTACGGGGACTTCCCAGGAGGTCACCCATCCCAGTACTACTCCAGCCCGAGCACGCTTAACTATGGAGTTCTTTCAACTCTCATCACCAATTGAGCTGCGGGCCAGGCCCATCAACATGGGACCCAGCTGGACCGCCGGCCTACCAGAGTCCAGACCCGGGCCCACTCCTGGTAGTCAGCCTATCACATTCAAGCCTGCAGGCCATGCACCCCAACCACTCTCCGGCCTGTTTATCAGCACGGTAGGTTGTTGCCACTGGGTCTCGAACCCAGGACCTTGATAAGAGAGCTTTCCACCACTCCCTCATCACCAACTGAGCTGCAGCTCAGTTGGTGATGAGGGAGTGGTGGAAAGCTCTCTTATCAAGGTCCTGGGTTCGAGACCCAGTGGCAACAACCTACCGTGCTGATAAACAGGCCGGAGAGTGGTTGGGGTGCATGGCCTGCAGGCTTGAATGTGATAGGCTGACTACCAGGAGTGGGCCCGGGTCTGGACTCTGGTAGGCCGGCGGTCCAGCTGGGTCCCATGTTGATGGGCCTGGACCGTTACAAAAAAGTGCACTTTTATTGTAAGGCCCCTAGCCGATCCAACGTGACAGCGTCACGGCTCCGCTCTATGCGACCCTACCGGGCTGCAGCCCAAGCACCCCAACCCCTCTCCATCCACAGGCGGGTTGTTGGTGGCCACAGCCTCCCTTTCATGAGGTAAACTCGATAGTCAAGCCCGCACTACGGGGACTTCCCAGGAGGTCACCCATCCCAGTACTACTCCAGCCCGAGCACGCTTAACTATGGAGTTCTTTCAACTCTCATCACCAATTGAGCTGCAGCTCAATTGGTGATGAGAGTTGAAAGAACTCCATAGTTAAGCGTGCTCGGGCTGGAGTAGTACTGGGATGGGTGACCTCCTGGGAAGTCCCCGTAGTGCGGGCTTGACTATCGAGTTTACCTCATTAAAGGGAGGCTGTGGCCACCAACAACCCGTCTGTGGAGGGAGAGGGGTTGGGGTGCTTGGGCTGCAGCCCGGTAACGGTCTAACGGAGGCCTAGTGGGCTGAGGCCCACGGATGGCCCAGGGGACGTTACAATAAAAGTGCACTTTTTATGTAACGCCCCTAGCCGATCCAACGTGACAGCGTCACGGCTCCGCTCTAGGCGACGCTACCGGGCTGCAGCCCAAGCACCCCAACCCCTCTCCCTCCACAGGCGGGTTGTTGGTGGCCACAGCCTCCCTTTGATGAGGTAAACTCAATAGTCAAGCCCGCACTACGGGGACTTCCCAGGAGGTCACCCATCCCAGTACTACTCCAGCCCGAGCACGCTTAACTATGGAGTTCTTTCAACTCTCATCACCAGTTGAGCTGCAGCTCAACTGGTGATGAGAGTTGAAAGAACTCCATAGTTAAGCGTGCTCGGGCTGGAGTAGTACTGGGATGGGTGACCTCCTGGGAAGTCCCCGTAGTGCGGGCTTGACTATCGAGTTTACCTCATCAAAGGGAGGTTGTGGCCACCAACAACCCGCCTGTGGAGGGAGAGGGGTTGGGGTGCTTGGGCTGCAGCCCGGTAGCGTCGCCTAGAGCGGAGCCGTGACGCTGTCACGTTGGATCGGCTAGGGGCGTTACATATTTTCTGTTTAAATTTCATTTGTATTGATTCCTCTACACCAGTGTGCCTTTTAGCAAAAGATAGTGCGTCTCTTGGTGACCAATGACACAAGAGACTAGCACATATTAATTTCAAAACCATTAATAAACTATTTTCAATGAACTTAGTACGTGGTGCCCCAAATGTCAAATGTGTCAAAGACAAGCCTTGTCATGCATGCGTAAAAGGCAAGCAAACAAGGGCTACCTTTAAAAGCATTATTGGCAAAGACTCTAACAGATGTCTCCATCTACTGCACATGGACTTGTTTGGTCCACTACAAATTAGAAGTTTGGGAGGTAAGGACTATACATTGGTAATTGTTGATGACTACTCGCGCTTTGCGTGGGTGTTCTTTCTGAAACACAAGTCAGATACCTTCGACATCTTTACTAATTTTGTCAGGAAAGTCCAGAATGAATACAACTGCTCCATAGTCAAAATCAGAAGTGACAACGGAAGAGAGTTCAAATCTGGGGCCATGACAGAATTATGTGAAAGCTTAGGTATCTTTCATGAGTTTTCCTCTCCTCGTACTCCACAACAGAATGGGGTGGCTGAGAGAAGGAACAGAACACTCATAGAGGCCTGCAGGACCATGTTGAGTGATGCTTCACTACCGGAGTACTTCTGGGCTGAAGCCGTCAACACTGCATGCCACGTGCAAAATCGGGCACTCATAAACAAAGACCACAATAAGACACCTTACGAACTTCTGAAAGGCAGGAAACCAACAGTCTCATACTTTAGAATCTTTGGTTGTAAATGATTCGTACTTAACAACGGTAAGTATCATACCACCAAGTTCAGCGAAAAGAGCTTTGAAGGCATTTTTGTAGGCTATAGTAGCCATAGTAAGGCATATAGGATTTTCAATAGAAAAACCCTGGTGGTAGAAGAATCGATACATGTTGTATTTGACGAGACGAGCTTGCTGCATAGCAATCCATCTAGTGTGCTCATTGAAGATGCAGGTGAAAAGCTGAAAGGAACTAGATTGGATGATCCGTCCGAATACAAAGGCGAGAAGTTCATTAAGATCACCACTCCAACTCCTAGTGGAGAGGCTGATGATCAAAATGAACAAGACATCCAGGATGAAGAAATCACTCCAGTTATTGAAGATAATCCAGATGCAAGAACTCTAGTGCTCAGACATCTGAAGGATCACCCCATGGACCAGATCATAGGAGATCCCCGGGATGGTGTCCGAATTCGAAGAGGTACATATAATGAGAATCTTCATTTGAGTTTTCTCTCACAGGTTGAACTAAAGAGATTTGAAGACGCAAACTCAGACGCATCATGGATCATGGCAATGGAAGAAGAGCTAAATCAGTTCAAGCACTTCAATGTGTGGAAGTTTGTTCCACGAATCAAATGAAAGAACATCATTGGAACAAAATGGGTCTACAGAAACAAGATGGATGAAGACGGGACGATCATAAAGAACAAGGCCAGACTCGTCGCTAAAGGCTATCGTCAAGAAGAAGGAATCGACTTCGACCAGACATATGCTCCAGTGGCGAGGCTGGAGGCAATAAGGTTGTTCCTAGCATATACTGCCTTCAAGGGCTTCACCGTCTATCAGATGGACGTGAAGTCGGCCTTCCTAAATGGTAACATAAAGGAGGAAGTGTATGTGGAACAACCTCCAGGTTTCGTTGATCCTAACTTTCCTGATTATGTCTATTTTTTGCACAAGGCCCTATATGGTCTGAAACAAGCTCCTAGAGCTTGGTATGAAACGTTGTCTACCTTTCTACTTGAGAAAAAGTTTACAAGGGGAAAGATAGACAAGACATTATTTCTTAGGGAAATAAAAGACAAGATTTTGCTAGTGCAAATCTATGTCGACGACATTATTTTTGGCTCTACAGATGACAACCTCATCAAAAAGTTCTCAAAACTTATGCAAGAGAAGTTTGAACTGAGCAGTATGAGCGAGCTGAATTATTTCTTAGGGCTTCAGGTGAAACAATCTGAAGATGGAATTTTCATCTCACAGACCAAGTTCACCAAAGAGCTAATTAAAAAATTCGGAATGGAGAACGCAACCTCTATGTGGACTCCAATGGGCTCAACTATGTCTCTAGACAAGGATGAAAAAGGGAAACCTTTTGATGAGACCAAGTACAGAAGCATAATTGGATCCTTGCTCTACCTTACTGCCAGTAGGCCTGACATAATGTTTTCAACATGTGTCTGTGCTAGATTTCAGGTGAACTCTAAGGAATCTAATTACGCTGCTGCAAAGCAGATCCTGAGATACCTTAAAGGCACACCAAATCCTTGCTTATGGTACCAAAGAAGTAATGACTGCGAACTAATCGAGTTTTTCGATGCATATTTTGTAGGTAGCAAAGACGACCAGAAAAGCACCTCAGGGACTTGCCAATTCTTTGGAAGAAGGCTAATCTCCTGGAGTAGCAAGAAGCAGAACTGTGTCGCAATCTCAACGGCCGAGTCAGAGTATATCTATGCAGGCATTTGTTATGCACAGTTGCTATGGATAAAGAATCAGTTCGAGGACTACAACCTGCAGTTCAAGGATATTCCTTTGTAATGTGACTCCTCCAGCGCAATTGCAATAGCCAACAATCCAGTCTCCCACAGCCGGACAAAGCACATCGAGCTAAGGTATCACTTCATCCAGGAACATGTGGAGCATGGAGACATAGATCTCCAATATGTGCCTACAGATAGACAAGTTACAGATATCTTCACAAGGCCGCTGGACGAGATCAAGTTCTCATTCTTCAAGACTGAGCTTGGGATGCTCAACAAAGAGGACTAAAGAAGGCTGGATGACTAAGAAGCAAGAAATTCCAAGGGGTTAGTCAAAATTTTTATTTTCTAAATTTTTCAAAGTTTGACTCGAGAAGCATAAGATATACTCGAGTATGTTAATTCTGCTATATGAGTCACTGCAGACCTACTCGAGTAACTACTGACATACTCGAGTACGTTAATCTACCTACTCGAGTACTCCCCTCTACTTACTCGAATATAAGAGTGTGCCTATTCGAGTACCTACTTACCTACTCGAGTAAGTCACTTACCTACTCGAGTCAGTCACCTACCTATTCAAGTAAGTCACTTACCTACTCGAGTAAGTCACATATCTACTCGAGTATTTTTCTCCACCTACTCGAGTACTTTCTACAGACCGACTCGAGTAATTCCTGAAGATCTACTCGAGTAACCTCTTACCTACTCGCGTAGTCTATATCTCTCTCGTGTAGTGGTTTCCAGTTTTTTGAAAGTTTTTCTATTTGCCACCCAAGGCTAAATGTCGCCTCTTCCCTCTCTTTAGTTAATTTCCTTCAAATTAATTAGATGTAATTTAGGGTTATATATATGAATTTCTGAAGAAAAAAACCCAACCTACATGAAATCATTTCATTCTCTCGAGTACCCTCTGTCGCTTCGCCTCCTCTGCCGCTTCGCCTACTCGCCACTGCCGTTGTTGCAGAGCAGCTTCCCTCCTCATCACTTCCAGTCAACCGCAGCCATGACCGCTTCTTCCAAGATAGGCGTCGGATCAGAACTCGTCACCGCCGGTATTGCAGAGCTCTCAGATGACTTCCACAACCTTCTCATCCTTATCGACACCGCCGGCCTCTCCTTCATTCTCCAGGAACCCTGTCGAGTTTTATTCCCAGAAGTTGCCGAATTCTTCTCCAATCTAAAGGTCAAAAGGAATGGAAAAGTCTTGAAATCCAAGGTGAAGGGTCTGAAACTTAAGCTCACCAAGACCTCTGTATCTCAGCTTCTCCGATTGCCGATTGTCGATGAAGAAGATGATTTAAATGATGAAGACTCTGACAGAACAGCCCTTTTCTGTGGCATTTCTCCTGAAGCTCAGTATATTAAAAGGTCAGACATGAACGCTGAAGGAAAATTTCTAGTTGATATTATTGGCAAAATTTTACTGTGCAAGACACACTCCATCAGAGACATTCCATCATACTTCTTCGACATAATGCAAGCAATTGTCTGCCGCAAGAAATATCAATTTGGTATGCTGATTTTGGATAAAATAAAGGACAGTTTAAAATCCTCCAACTATGCCAGAATTATCTCTCTGCTCCTCCATGAAACAAATCCTGAGGTCTTCAACTTCTCCAAAGGGATCCCTCTTCACCACATGAAGAAGGTCTCCATCTCTTCCATTCAGAGATGAGATCTCAAGCTAAAGAATTCTGCCCAAGCTGCAAAGCTCTCAGAAGTTCCAGAAGTTCCAGCTATAGAGGACAGGACTCCATCTCCCTCTCCTCATCATGTGGCCAGCTCCTCTGATGCACTAAGTGAGGGGGAGTCTGCTCCTTCTATCCCAGTCAGGCAACCCTCTCCTCAGCCAGCACTTTCTTCCCTCCCTCATACTCCAGGAATTCCAGCCACTCCCTCAGATCAGATACATCAAGATTCTCTTCTGTCCACGGCTGCTGCCATAGATGCTATGATTGCAGAGCTTTCTAAAGAAGTGATGCCCATTCCTCCTCAATCTCCTCCTGTTCCAACCTCTGAATGTCATAAGGACTCCACTCCAGCATAGTCTCCTGCCCCTTCTCCCACCAGAACTCCAACACCATCTCAAGATCCCCCACAAGACAAGCCAGATACCATTCTTATTTCTGCTGAGACCTCTCCAGAGCCAGCTGAGGCTCCTCTCAGAAACCTAGATTTCTCCATCCACCATGATACAGAAGAAATGGATGCTATAATTCATACCACCAGAGCTCTCAGCTCTGTCATCATTGAAGAAATAGCTCCTTGGGTAACTCCTCCTATCCCTACTGCTGCTCCCTCTACTGCTGTTCCAGTCTCTTCCTCCTCAGATTTGCTGCAACATATTGCACTTCTTCTTCAAGAACAGAGAAATTATTTTGACACCTCTCTAAAGATAGTCACTGACAAGGTAACTGCTCTTGAGACTGAGATGAGCAGAGACTTTGCTAAAATTCAGCATAATACTGAAAAGCTCCAGTATTTATTTCAACTTGGTGGGAAAGCCATAGACCACACTATCACTAGTGTTGGCAATGTTATGGAACAAGGTGCCACACTTGCTAACAATCAGATAGAGCTAGACAAGAGAAATGAAGCTAACAAAATGAAAATCTGTGAAGAAGTGAGTATTTTCAAAGATGATGCTATAGCTCAGTTATCTGTTGAAATCAGAAAGGGGGAGGGTTTGATAAAAGAACTCAAAGAACAGGTAGAAAAATCTGCTGCTCAGAAGACAGATGTATGGGAAGCTCATGTGAAGGCCATTCATGATGATGTGCTAGCCCAGATACAGAGTGTCAAATTTCACACATATGACACTGCTGTCTGGATGCACAATCAGATCTTGCCAGACCTTGCAGTTGACCCCAACATCATTCCCCATCATCTCAACCCTCTAGCTACAGATGTTACTGCCCCAGCTGTTCCTTTGGAACCTTCTTTCTCTCCCAGGCCTGGAGACATAGTTGACCCTCCAGACTCCTATGCTCCAGAAGACCCTGCTGATATATTCCTCAAAGCTCCTCCAGAGATAAGAATCCACAAGAAGAAAAGGAAGTATGGTGAAGGTCCCTCTGCTAGCAGGACTGCTCCTACTAGAGCTCCTGACCATGCTGAAGCTTGGTCTCCAACTTCCAAGTCTCTAATTTTGGACACACTCAGGCTAGTTATGGATCTCAATGAGAACAGGAGCATTCATTACAGTTCCCAGGAATGGGAGCTATATGAGAAATCTATGCTAAAAAGGAGGATCCATGACAGAGAGTTTGGGAGAAATAATCCTGCTGCTCCTCCAAGGCCTCCTAAATATTTCCCTAAGCCTTTCAGCTATCTAAGGAGACAGCAAGAAAGATGGAAAAGCAGCAAACCCAAGCCTAAACCTAAAAGATGTTGAGAGATTGAAATTACAAGTTGTAGACTTGATGTTTTTGGAAATTTACATATATACAATTCTAAATTTCTGTCTAATTATCTTTTTCATTGTCTATTGCCTACCTGCTCATGTTTTTCTACTTAGTTTCTTTTATGTCTATAATTCACCTTAGTGTAAAGGGTTCTGACTTCAACAAATAGTGGGAGATTGTTGCGTATTACATCCACACTAACCTTGATTTGATGAAGTCACCCTGGAACTAAGATGAATTAAGTTGTATTTGATGCTTGGTTTGAGTTACATGTTTGCAGGAATTTCACTGGGAAGTGTAGACCAATGTCAGTCCACAGTGGGTCACCAAACACAGGAACTGTGCTATGTAATCCCTCATTGCATATTCCAAGGTATTGACTCGTGTGTGGTCTCTCTATTGGGATACACTTCATATTCAAGCTATTGGACCTTGGGAAAAGGATTGGAAGTTGACTGCATTAGAAGAAAGAGTTTTCCAACAACAAAAATTCTCTAAGTCTTTTACTCGAGTAGGTCCATAACTACTCGAGTAGATTGGGTATAATTTACTCGAGTAAATAAACTTTGTACTCGAGTACTTAAGTGTACCTCTCGTGTAGCTAAGTCATGTACTCGAGTAGACTTAGTCATATACTCGAGTAGCATGTTTATATACTCGAGTAGCATGTTTATATACTCGAGTAGATCACTCATTATACTCGAGTATTTAAGGCTTATCTCATCAAAATTATTCTAAGTCATGGACTCGAGTATAAACACCCATATACTCGAGTAAGTAGACTCGCATACTCGAGTAGATAGAGACATACTCGAGTAGTTCATTATAACTACTCGAGTAGATCGTGTTTCACTCGTGTACTTTGAAATTTTCCTAACTACAAAATTTTCTAAGTCTTTTACTCGAGTAGAACTTTCACCTACTCGAGTAGATCACTTCCACTCGAGTAGTTTAGTTCAACTACTCGAGTAGCTGCTTGCTGACATCTTCAGAATTTATTCAAAGTATTCCACTCGAGTAGTCCTTCATGTACTCGAGTAGTTTATGTAATATACTCGAGTAGTTTTTCTTGTACTCGAGTAGTTCCTTTATGTAATCGAGTAGTTCTCTATACACACTCGAGTAGTTCTTTCTGCTTACTCGAGTAGTTGGTTTCTGCCTACTCGAGTAGCCTGTCTTTATATACCCAAGTATGTTCTCCTTCATGTACTCGAGTAGTTATTCAACTACTCGAGTAGATCTTGTCTTACTCGTGTATATGACTGAACTTTCCTGAAATTTATCTAAGTCTTTTTTCTGACTGGATTTTCAAATCACGCGACATGATTGGTCCACGTGTACATCATTATGACCGATTATGACTGTTATCCTCTCCTATATAAAGTCTTATCAGAAAATGACAAACCCTAAGTATTCTCCAAGCCTTCTTGTCATTTCATTTTGAGAAAGTTTTCAGCCGACTCCTCTGTCTGTTTTCACGAAACGGAAGCCGCCGCCGCCGCCCTCTTCTCCGGCCACCGCTTCTAATTTCAGAGGACTCATTCTGAAGAAAGTTACAGATCGAGATCGACATCACTGTTCATCTTCTCTCTCTAATTCTGTAAAGGCAAAGAAGATCCAGATCTGGGCCGAGATTCTCTTCACCGATTTCTGATAGTGCTGCAAAGTCCATAAGAAGAAGTTTCTGGCAGTTTCATCAGATCTGATTGGATTTACTGTTTGTATAATTTTTCAAAACTTTATTAATCTTGTAGGAGAAAGTTTCTCCGAGTGTAGGAGTTTTTCACTCCGAGTTTGTAGGAAGTGTTATCTTCCGAGGTGTAGATCCCGTTGTTTGGATCGAGTTTGTAGGAACTTTGTTCCGAGGGTAGAATCGGTTTTTGATCCGAGATAGTGGAGTAGCCGAGTCTAGTTGATTGCTAGATCGGTGAGGGAAAGTGGATGTACCCAAGGTCGGGGAACCACTATAAATCTTGTGTCGTCTGTGATATTGGTAGATAGTTCTGTGTTGTGCTCTAAATATTTTTTATTCCGCAAAAGACGCACAACTCACCTATTCACCCCCCTCTAGGTGATTTACCCGAGTATGTTTTCCGAGACGTACATGTTATTTGTTATAAATATATGAGGAGATTGTTAATTTATATTTGGACAATTAATGGATTCAGAGGCTTAACAGGTCGGTTCGGATACATAAATATCTGATACCCGTAGATACTCCTAGGGTTTGCCTATTTATACCCACCTATGAGCAACAGAGAGGGGATTCCACTTTGATCACCATCCGAATGCTTCGAGCAACCTAACATAATGTTGGCTCAAATTGATTTGTTTTTAGATTTTAATTAATTTTTCTCTATTTTTTTTAACAATTTGACGAGGAAGATGGAAGGACATGGGAATGAAGGATATGAGAGCTGTTGGTTTTGTCATCACTGTCATAGAAGGTTTTTTCTAATGAATGCAGTGATTATTATTTTTAAATTTATGCTCTGTTTTCTCTTGAATAATTGATGTGGGGTTGGAGACTTTGGATGCATTTAGGGTGGGTTTTTTGCTAATTTTTTGTGTCCAGGGCCCGTTATAAACGGGAGTCGCTGAAGATACATTCATTCATATCTGAAATATAACTGTGTATACACATCTCTTTTATCTAAGATATACATACCTTTTTACATGGCACAGTATAGTTAAAATAAACTCTATTATCTAAGTATAAAGGAGTTGTATTTGAAATATTCACCTATAACACCTGGTTATAGTAGGGGCCCGGACCCAAAAATTGGTATTTTTGCTATGGTATATTCCGATAAAAACATCATGATTATAAAATAGGTGTTTGACATGACAATGATTATGAGAAAAATATGGAAGAAAATAGTATGAAATGAATGAGAGCCATCGGTTTTTCCATGGTTACAAAAACGTCGCGATTCTGTTTGGCATGGAGGCAGAGGTCGTGAACACGGTAGTTAGTCATTTATGAAGACCTCATCTAAGGAACTTCACTAATTCTGCTTTGTTGTTTTTTAACAATTGGGGAAGGAAGATGAAAGAAGATCAGCATTATTATTACAAATTTGTTAAATTACAGGTTGGACCTCTCTTATTTTTGAAATTACAAAAAAATCATCTACTTTCAATCGCATTCATGCACACAGGCCACCTTGAAAATTTAGCCCACCTGCAATCTGAGAAGGAGATCACCAGTTGAGCCCACCTGCTATATCTGTGGGAGATCTTTATTTTAGCCTGGCAGCGATCTCTGAAGGAGATAGGTACTTGAGGTCATCTGCAATCTCAAAATGAGATCAACATTTATCGAGGCCGCATGCGATCTAGGAAGGAGATCGCTGGCAAGTTATATGCGCCATTTTGAGCGAGTTGTGGGTGTAACACTCTACTTTCAATGACCGTATAATATGAGTCCAGTAAAAGCCACAACATACAATCATCACAAGAATAGTAATATAAAAAACCAAATCTTAGCATCAAAATACTTAGCACAACAAAAACTTTGGTAAAACTCATAAATTGTCCACAGTCTATTTTATTAGTCAGAAGAGTCCTTGACCCTAAGGCTTTTCATCAAAATGAAAAGTGTATAAGCTAACATGGCTCCTCCTAATGCGGGATTAGACTCCGTTTGGCACGGTGGTGGTGATCATGAACACGGGGTTAAATTGTAATTTGTTAATGCCCACCTAATGAACTTCATCCACTTTTATATTCGAACGGATGATGTTTGTTAGGTGATTCTTAACGAATGACGTTTTAACCCATGCGTTTACGACCTCCACCACTGTGCCAAACGAAGCCTTAATTTCATGTATTGTCATAAAATAATGGTTCAGGAACTTGACATATTATTTAATTAGGGATGGGACGAATAGGTTAAGTAGTTTTAATCAAGCCCGAACGGTTGAAGCATGATCCGACCGATAGAATTTAATCCAAGGGCTGATAAAAAAAATATGGGGGCAGGATTTGAATGTAAATATTCTCATTGAAATATGTGAGCACCGTGCTTCACAAATTTGAAATAGGGGGAGGGGGGCATCTTTTAGTAGAATATATAAGAATAAAATACATGATATGAAATATTATTTATTAGTACAAAGGGGGGCATCTTTTAGGCGTATTATATTACCTGCACCGCCAGGCTTGCAAGGTTCTTTCCATACAGGAGCTGCGCCAAGAAATGCCTACCAAACAGTTCCCAAGGACATGAATTGAGAAATATATATATATATATATATATATATATATATATATATATATATATATATATATATATATATATATAACAGAACAGCAGCACTGAGCACCCAAAAAAATCATTTTGCTTCCAAAATCGAAAACTAATTTCAAATTGACATCATGATTAAAAAACGAAAAACTACCAGAAACTCAACCGATAGCCATGTTGGTTGTCGAACGACAGCTAAAATACTGCACGAATAACAACTCTGATACACATTTTCTGCCCACGGTCTGGTTTGCCGGACAAAACGACGGAAAATTATGGTACCATCAGGCTATTGGCTCCTTGAGTTTTGATCCCAAACTATTTGCAAAACCCTTCAGGAAAGCAAGCAGCGGTTACAGCAAACCAATTAATCAGTAAAAGAGCAAACATCCAACCAGCTGTAACGTTACATAAATATAGATATACATGCATATGCATGTATAAACACAAATAACATCTGATAGGGCTCGTAGCCAGCAAGTTCAACTGAAATCCACACCAGCCAGATTCAGAGATGGTGTTCTTAGGTTTGATTTGGCTAGGAGGCAAGGAAGGAACAAGACAAGGAAAAAGGACATGTTAAAGAACAGATCATAAGAGAGCGCCTGGGATGCTGCTACTTAATTAATCAGACTTGAAAACAGTAATATAATATTAATGCTCTGCTTTAGAACTGATGCAGGAGTTAAACCAGGCGGCTAGGATTTATTCCTTTTACACCCTCTAAATCGTGGCCGTCGATGATACCAATCTTATCTCTGAGCTCGATAAAACGTTCCCGAGGCAGCGGCTTGGTTAGTAGGTCGGCGAGCTGCTCGTCGGAGTTGATGAAGACAACATTTACTTCCTTCTTTTCTACTAGCTCCCTGATGAAGTGCCACCGGATATCTATGTGTTTGCTTCTGCTATGATGTACAGGGTTCTTTGATAGGGCGATCACAGATGTATTGTCGCAAAAGATCTTCACACCTTCCTTTTCTTTCTCATCTCTTATCTCTTTGCATAGCCTCTGCAGTCATATGGCTTCACAGGCTGCTTTGTTAAGAGTCATGTATTCAGCTTCTGTTGTCGACAAAGCGACGGATTGTTGCTTTCTTGAGCTCAAGGAGACTGGATTTTTTCCAAGGGAAAAAAGAAAACCGCTTGTGCTTTTTCGATCGTTGAGATCTCTGGCCCAGTCGGAGTCAGTATAACCGACAAGTTCCTCTGTTTTAAGCTTAGAGTAGAAAATCCCAAAGTGTTTGGTGCCCTGTAGATATCGGAGAATCCTTTTTGCAGCCGCGTAATGAGCTTTTGAGGGAGCGCTTACAAATCTTGCAGCAATATTCACTGCATTCTCGATGTCTGGTCTTGTATGAGTGAGGTAGATTAAGGATCCTATCATGCTCCTGTATTCTTCTTTGTCTGTAGCCTCTTCTCCTTCCTGTTTAAGTGAGAGCTTGTCAGAAATAGACATTGGCGTCACAGCAGGATTACAGTCCTGCATGTTATATTTGACAAGAAGATTGGTTGTATACAAATGTTGAGATAGAAATAACCCTCCCGGAAGATGTTTGATCTGAAGACCAAGGAAGAAATGAAGTGTTCCAAGGTCTGTCATTTCATACTTTGTCTTCATGTTATCGAGGGATTATTTGGATGAGATCTCTGTTCGTGCCAGTAACAATTAGATCATCTACATAGAGACATATTATCAATCTGTCTTTGCCCTGTTTTTTGATGTAAAGTGTCGGCTCATTGATGCTCCTGGTGAATCCTTCATTGATGAAATATGAGTCGATGTGCTCATGCCATGCCCGTGGGGCTTGTTTTAGACCATACAAAGCTTTGTGAAGTTGATATACTTTCTCTTTCTCTTTCCCTCTAAGTTCAAAACCAGGTGGCTGAGAGACATACACTTCTTCATGAACTTCGTCATTGAGAAATGCTGATTTCACGTCTAGCTGATAGATTGGGTACTGATGATGAGCAGCAATAGCAAGAAGGAGGCGAATTGTCGTCATCCTCGCGACTGGTGCAAATGTTTCTGAGTAATCTTCTCCCGGGCGTTGAGAATAGCCTTTTGCAACGAGCCGGGCTTTGTATTTCAGAATCTTACCTTCTTCATTTTGTTTTACCTTGAACACCCACTTGAGCCTGATGATGTCGCGACCTTTGGGTCTGGTGACAAGGGACCAAGTTTTATTCTTCTCTATCGCAGTCAATTCTTCTTGCATTGCGTGTCTCCAATGTTCTTCTTTTGCGGCAACTTCATATGTGAGAGGCGAGGAGGAGCAGAGAGCATACTCAGCTCTTTGATATATTTCTTCGATGGATTTGGTCTTGCGGGGCGATGATGAATCACAATCAGAGTCCGAAGCAGGATGCTCCAGATAAGGGATGGTGGGTGCTAGGACGGGGTTGAGACTGGTACTCAGCTCAACCAGCATCGGAGCAGAAGATGCAGATAGTTATTCTGAGCTCCATTGCCAAGTACCTGCTTCATCAAAGGTAACATCACGAGATATGAGAATTTTCTGTGTCATAGGTTCAATGAGCCTGTAGGCTTTGCTCTGGTCGTTGTAGCCAACTAGCACGCATTTTATGCTTGATTCATCAAGTTTGTCTTTCTTTTCTCTTACTCTGTGTGCGTAAGCAATACACCCGAAAGTGCGCAGATGAGACACACTTGGCTTTCGTTTATGAAGGGCTTCATATGGTGTACAATGTTCCAGCGCCTTTGTTGGACACCTGTTGAGGAGATAGACTGCGGTGGAGACAGCTTCTCCCCAGTAGGATTTGGGGCAGGATTTGTGCAACATCATTGTCCTTGCCATCTCTACCACAGTTCGATTTCGTCTTTCGACAACGCCATTTTGCTGTGGGGTCCCAGGTGTGGTGAGTTCTCTTCTTATTCCTGCATCTAAACAAAAATTAGTAAACATAGTTGAGGTGAATTCTCCCCCTCTGTCACTCCTCAACGTTTTGATTTTCTTGTTGAACTGATTTTCCACTTGAATCTTGAAGTGTTGGAAGAGACCAAAAGCATCTGATTTTTGTTATAAGTGGTAGAGCCACATGAAACGACTATAGTCGTCGACAATCAAAAGATAATATTTCTTTCCTCCCATTGTAGCAGCGGTGGCAGGACCCCAAATGTCAATGTGTAAGAGAACTAGAGCATCAGTAGCTCGTCTTGAGGTATTTAGAGGAAACGGCTGTCTATGAGATTTCCCTCTTGTGCAGGTGTCACAGGTCTGGACATGAAGAGGGGCAGAGGGAAGTCCTTTTGTCATGTTGTTTTTTTGAAGTTGTAAAATGTAGGAGTCGTTTAGGTGTCCCATCCTTTGATGTCAAAGTGTGGAGATGGGTGATAACGTATTGTGATTGCAAGCAAGAGCTAAGGTGGAGGATGGTAAGGGGAGATGTAGAGTATAAATATTGCTTGGATTTATCACGGCAGAGATTACTGTTGTGTTGGTCTTCTTCTCGACCAGATGGCAGTGGGGATGATCAAATACTATGAGATAGCCATTTCTAGAGATTTGGCCAATGCTCATAAGGTTTTGTTGGAGGGATGGCACATACAGAACATTGGCTACAAGTTTTCTTCTCCTTTTACTATTACTGCTATTGTGTTTTTCCCTTCTATAGGTTTTCTCTGTCCATCTCCTAATATTACTTCGGACTTGAATGCTTCATCAAGGCTAACAAAGTATTTCTTGTAGTGCACCATATGGCTGGAGCAGGCACTGTCAAGAAACCATTGGGTTGGTGAGTTGGTATCAACATTGGATTTACATATATATAGTGGAAATGCATAGTTTTCTCCTCCTTGCTCCCTCTGCTCTTCTTCTGTAAACTTAGCTTCCTCCTTCTTGTTGTACCAGCAATTCTGTGCTGAGTGGTTGGGTATCTTACAGGTTTTACACCTCCAAAAACAATCCTTCGGTTGATGATTTGTTTTCTTACAGATCAGGCAAGCTTGGTTGCCTGAGTGATGAGTAACATCTCTTCTATAGTCTCCATGTGGTTGGGTATTGTTTCTTTTATATTCTCCCTTTTGTGGCTGAAAGTTACTTCTCTTGTCTCTGTCTTTCCAGTGGGGGTTTGGTTTGTCGTTGGTTGAATGGTGGTTTGTTTTTCTCTTATCATTGTTCTGCTTGATATTTACCTTGGTATGGAAAGCTTTCTCAAGGGGAACACTATTATCTTTTAAGAACAGGTCTTCATGTGAGTGAATGGAGCCTAATAGTTCTGTGACAGTGAGAGTGTCAAGATCTCTGGCTTCTAAAATGGAGACAATGTGGTTATAGGACTTCGGGAGAGTTCTCAAAATCTTTTCTACAATAGTGACTTCTTCAATTGTGCCTCCCAAGCTTCTTATTTGATTTACTAGGCCAGTGGTCTTGGCAAAGTAATCAGAAGAGTTTTCTCCTTCTTTCATTACTAATGCATCGAGCTGTCTTCTCAAAGATTGTAATTTGATTTTAACTATTTTTTTTTGTACCTTTGTATTCGTTTTGTAGACGATCCCAAGCTTCTTTGGAACTTCTGGAACCCATGATTCTTGGGTAAATATTCGTGGCTATAGCTTGTTGGATCAGATGTAAAGCCATTGCATCCTTCATCTCTACTTCTTTGGCGACTTTCGCTGCAGCGCCTGCTAGTTCTTTGCCAGTGGTTTGTGGGCCTTCAATGACTATGGTCCAGAGATCCTGAGACCGGAGAAGGGCCTCCATTTTGTCACACCAGAAATCGTATAGTTCGCCATCGAAGATGGGAATAGCGGAATGAGTGTAGAGGGGTTTAGCGGTAGATGATGAACTTGCCATGGACGGCTGGAGGAGGTATAAATTCCAATGAACCCAGCAACCTCGCTTTGATACCACTCTTAGGTTTAATTTGGCTAGGAGGCAAGGAAGGAACAAGACAAGGAAAAAGGAAATGTTTTACAGCTGCTTCTTACAAAAAATTCCCTATTTTGCTTACAGGTTACATCCAGTTTTTATAGAGGAACAAATTTAATGCATATTAAAGAACATAGCATAAGAGAGCGCCGGGGATGCTGCTACTTAATTAATCAGACTTGGAAACAGTAATATAATATTAATGCTCTGCTTTAGAACTGATGCAGGAGTTAAACCAGGCGGCTAGGATTTATTCCTTTTAGGCGTGCATGATAAAAAAACAGTAGCTGAACATATTTAAGCTATCAAACATCAGAACTCCCTGTCAGGAAAAAGGATTGGTGCAATAAGGGACCAGATGAAAAGCGCTGCAGTGGCCCAGCCGGTCACAATCCTGACCCAAACCGATGGCCACCCGACGTCCACAAGCTTCCCGCTCTCGCTGACCGAGCTCGACCAACCGGTGAGAAGCATCGCAGAGTACATGGTCGCCAGAGAGAAGATGAGGTAGAAGAAGGAATAGGAGTAAGAGACGGCCGCCGACTCTTCCTTGTCTTGCTCCTCGATTTTGTCGAAGGGTAGTAGTGGCTTATCGGTGCCTACAAAAAAGCAACGGTCCAATTAGAGGACATGATGTGGATGATGTCAGCAGATTTAGAATGATCAATGTGGACCTACTCGCACGAGGAGAGCCTGGAGAAGAGAGGAGCGTGGTGGAGGACCCGGCACGGATGGCAGAATACACCACAGAGAGGACGGTGGTGAGCAGGCCAATAGTCATGCTTCCCGTGGAGATGGCTTTCGAGTGCTTGTGCAGATTGTTGCAAGCAAAGTCGCGCGGTTCGCTGGCGAGTGCGCTGTAGCAAATGTAGATGCAGTAGAAGGATATTGCCGAGGCAGGAAGTAGGCTGCCGTTGACCTGAAAAGCATCAGAGTAACTTTCAGTATAGAGAAAAATGCATCCTATTGAGGGTCTGCGGCGGTTGGAAATGAAGATAAAACAATGTTCTTCAATTGAGTTCCCTTTCTGCGGCCAAAAACGTGCATAAAATGACTTTTTTGTCTGCGTGTTAATATCAAACATTTTGTTAGGAGCTAACATGGGCATTATTTTATAAATAAGCATGTTTAAAGAAAATAAAAAATCTTCTATGAGGATATCCAACACGCCTTGTAATTCTAAATCGGATTTCTACTTTTAATAGACGATTACCAAGGAATTTATCATTAAATATCAAGGATAATTAATACTAAGAATCTACTGAGGGACTAGGAATGATCTTTCTCATTGACGCAGAATCCAATAACTGGGTGTACTAAGATAGGTAGTGCACAATCAGATTAATCTTTGGCTGATTATTTAAAAAGTTATCACCCAACCATGAATAGTAAATCAAAATGATAATATGGAACATTTCTATTTGTAACTTTGGAAATTCAAAATTAGGCAAAGGGGGCAGGCGTTCCCAAATGACAGTTCATGACCGCCAGTCATCCCAAACTGACCTTTAGCGAAAGAGTTGAATTAAAAACATTAAAAATGTAATATCATTGTCCTTGATGTATTCCTCCTCTTCTAAATTGCCTTTGCAATTCCCTTTCTTCCTTCTTGATCCTTCCTTAAACATCCCCTTCATCCATGAGTAAGCAGGCTCTCATTTTTTGTTTCATCCTTGGAGGACTCGGATAGTGAAAAAACATTTTTGTCATCATTTAAATCATCCGTTTGAAGCTTGATTAAGGACTTGAATCCAACAAAGAACTCTTCCTTGTGGTTGGAAGTTGGAACAATTAGGAAAAGAGGGAGGACAATTATTCCTCTCCCACGACTTGTGGACGACCAAGATCTTTGAGAGAGGGAGAGAGAAAGAGGGGGGGGAGGAGGGAGGGAGAGTCAATATATTATTACTTGGTGCCTTAACTACTACAAATCATCATATTTGCATTTAACATGGGTAACATTAGCTCCGTTTGACAAGTTATAAACACGGTTATGAATCATCGTTCCTGAATGCCCGGCCTCGCCTAAGAAACTCCATCCACATTTATGTTCAAAATTTGTTTTTTTCCTTGGTGGTGGTCATAACCGTTGTCATGTCCAGCACATATTTTATGACAATGACATTTTTGTACAAACTAACTGGAGTAAAAATATCGCACCAAACGGACACTTTATAAAATAAACCTTAAATTGTGATAATTACCACATTATTATACTTGCACACTTGTCCCCTAAAATTAAGTTGTATCAACAATCTGCTAACTTCAAAACGTACTTGCCCACAAGGGCGTAGGTGACCAAAGAGCGAGTTTTCTATCAATTTGTGGTCCATGTGGATGTGGTGTCAATTTAGGTAGCGGTTATCCAGCATCATCAAGGAGGGGGGCGATGGGGATTGAAAATAGGGTTGTGGTGAGTTGAAACATGCCTAATCAGATGTCGCAGACTATGTTGAGTAAGATTGGAGGATGATGGAGGTATGGTTGTTAGTCATGACACCCATGCGGTGGGGGGAGTTGATAGGAGCAGACCTCAAGTGAGTGTGGTTGTAGTATAATCCAAGTGGAAGAAACCCAGTTTCTACAGTTGGTGGGGGTGTTGTCGATGAGATTGATGACCTCGGCAGTCTCAATTCAGGGATAGAAGAGGAAGAGACAATGTGAAAACTTGAGGAGATAAGGGGGGAGATGAATGGATCAACAATCTAGAAAGGGAGATAGGGGTTAACAAGGGTCGCTCGAAAGTTGAAGGAGGTCGCTCGAAAGTTGGAGGACGTCGCTCCAAAGTTGAAGGAGGTCGCTCAAAAATTGGAGGAGGATGCTTGGGGGTTGAAAGGGCAAAAATTTAGATATTTCCAATGAGTCTTGGGTGAGCTTGGGGAGAGTGAGACTCAGGTGGTGCGGGAATGGTATCTCTTGACTTGATCAATGAATTAAAATCACTTCTCACAATACGTGATTAAGGGGAAAAAAACATCTAGGGAATAATTTGGACTCACTCATGACACGAAGTTCATACAATTATTTGAGAACTGGAGATAAGGAGATCTACTTAAGGATGACACTTGATCTAACTACTGGGAAATTTATTCAAAGTTCATCATTAAATGTGATTTTTGTTACTCTTCTTTAAGGAGAGAAGAATTTTATTCATTGATTCTTTCATAGACAACTTCTTAAATTAAGGATGTCATCTTTAAATCATTCATTTGAGGCTTGATTAAGGACTTAAATCCAATAAAACAGCTCTTTCTTGGAGTTGGAACAGTTACGAAAAGAGGGAGGATAATTATTCTTATCCTAGGAATTGTCGATCATGTCTTGGTTAGTGTCTATATAGGGCTTGAGCATTGTTGATCTGAACCATTGAAAGTATCTAGTGTCTACCTAAATCACCTAAAAGGGGGTGAATAGGTGATGTCTGTGTCTTTTCGCAAAATAAAAATACTTTAAAAATGAGAGCACACACACACAGAGATTTATAGTGGTTCTCCGAGTTAGGTACGTCCACTGTCCCGTCTCGTCTATCTACCACAAAGGGCTAGATTCGGCTACTTCACCTTTCTCAGATTTCAACAAATCTTACACCTCGGAGCCGCAACTCCTACAACTCGGAGACAACGCTCCTATCACTCGGAGAACAACCTCTCCTACAACTCGATCCACAACCGGATCTACAACTCGATCCACAAACGGATGTACACCTTGGAGGGAAAACATCCTACAAATGTAACAAGAGATTTTTACAAAATGATTACAAATAAACCCTATTCAGATCTAAAGTCTTCAGTCTTTCGTTCTTCGAAAAGTTGATCTTGAAAAACTTGGAGAATATGGAAACGTTGAAAGCTTTGAAGACTTGAATCTAAATCCACGGAATGACTAGATCTGAATGGATAGGAATCTTCAGAAAGCAACGAAACAGTTGATTCAGTGGAGGAAGATCGAATCGTGCAGCACAGTTGCGTCGACTGAGAGTTGTCGTGTGAATCGTATGGAAGCCGACGTTGATTTCTTAATCAGGAAGTTCTTGAAAAAAAATCGATTATCAAGATTAGGGTTTTTTGATTAACTCACCCTAAATATATATAGAGATCTTCAATTTCAACGGCTAGAAAAGTTAATGCATGCTAGAAAACGCACGGGTCACTGTACATGGTTGTCGGCAGGAGCGAACCGGATTTTGAAATCGGGAAGAAGAAATAATTCTAAGTAATATTCGTCGAGTATCGTCGAGCATCATCGAGGATACTCGCCGAACAGCAATGAAATTCGACGAATTTTACAGGGAGATATTCAGCTTAATCGAATCTTAACACTCGACGCCATGCAGAAGAATCACTCGACGAATTCGACGAGTATCAGTTAGTATACTCGACGAATTCGACGAGTATCGGCTAGCTGACTCGACACACTAGACGCCTGACAGAAGTCATACTCGACGAATTCGACGAGTATCGGCTAGCTGACTCGACACACTCGACGCCTGACATAAGTCATACTCGACGAATTGTACTTAGAAAATCCAGAGAAGTCGAAATGACTCGACGAATTCGGCGGGTATCGACATGTATATTCGACGAATTCGGCGAGTATTGATAGATACATCCGACGAATATACATGATGATACTCGACGATTTACACCGATTTTCCAACTTATAGAAATTTTACCCTAAGTACAGATGATGAATTCGTCTAGTGCTAGTAAGTGTTAAAGATAAAATAAATAAGCTCATTAGGAGAGGCCCATGTGTATTGGCTCATGTATAGTTTATTTAATCTCACATTATACATGTAGAAGTCTCTCCCTCTTTCTCCCTCTATATAAGTGTACGTACTCTTATTTTTTTGAGATATATAAAATTCATGGTAATTTTCTCTCTCCTGTGCCTCTCTTTCTACATGGTATCAGAGGAAATCGTCCCTTCTTGCGGTCTTCGGCTTCTGTCCGCCCTTTTCTACTCGTTGCGGACTGCTCCCTTTCTGCAGCCTGCCTAATCCTACCCTCCCTTCTCTCTAAACCACCGTAGTCGCCTGGCTGTTGCGGACTGCTTGTTCTTACCCGCTTCCTCTTCTCTCTGTGGTTCCACCCTCCTCCTCGGGCTTATTATAACATTCTCTCTGACTCGTGGGGTCCACGGGCTATTGCCTCAAAGTCGTCGTGCCCTGCTTCTCGCCGGGACCTGCTCATTACCGCACCCTGCTTCAAGTCGTCGCGACCTTCTTCTAGTCGTCGCGACCTGCCTCAAGTCGCCGCGACCTGCCTCAAGTTGCCGCGACCTGCCTCAAGTCGCCTCGACCTGCCTCAAGTCGCCGCGACCTGCCTCAAGTCGCCGCGACCTGCCTCAAGTCGCCGCGACCTTCGTCTAGTCGCCGCGACCTTCTTCTAGTCGTCGCGACCTGCCTTTAGTCGCCACGACCTGCCTCAAGTCGCCGCACCCTGCTTCATGTTGCCGCGACCTGCTTCAAGTCGCCGCACCCTGCTACATGTTGCCGCGACCTTCTTCTAGTCGCCGCGACCCGCCTCTAGTCGTTGTGGCCTGTTCTTCCTAGCTCCTTGCTCCTTCTGGCAGCGGTCTGTTTCAGGTCGCGGCGACCTGTTCTCTTCCCGCCTAGCTCTTCTCACTCGGGACAATCTGGTCAGCCCGCTGCGGACTGCTCCAAGTTGCTCGCCCTGCATCTCCCTTGCGAGCTCCTGCTCCAGTCCGCCGCTTGTTCTACTCGTGGTCTGCTTTGTGCTGCTTCAGTCTGCTGCTCTCAGTTGCTAGCCGTATGGCCTGCTGCAATCCGCTGCTCTCAGTTTCTAGCCGTTCGGTCTGTTTCGGCTATCCGGCATGACATCTACTGACTAAACAATGTCTATCCCCTCTCTGCCCGCCCATGCTGCTGCCCTGCCTCTCTCAGTGGAAAGGCCAACTTTATCGAATGACTTCATTCTGTTCGTCGTGTTCTAAAAACAAAGGGTCTGCTCGCTCACCTTACTAGGGCCAAACCTGTTGACCCCTCTGATGATTGGCTTCGCGATGACGGCCGAGTCCAATCCTGGATGTTTAACTCTATGGACACGGAGCTTTACCGCATGACAATGTATTACGAAACGACTAAGGAAATGTAGGATGAGTTGCACTCTCTATACTCTGGCAAGGATAGCTTACAACACCTTTATGACATTATCTCCGCTCTTCAATCACTGGATCCTAGAACCACCGACGACTTAACTTCCTTTGTTGCAAAGGCCAGGACCCTGGTCGAGGCCTGCATATAAAACCAACCTCCCTCTGCGGACCATGCTACTCAACGGGCACAGGAGGTTGTTGGGATCGCTATGTTGATGGTCCGTGTTCGTAGTCATCTTCACAGCGTCCAGGCCTAGATTCTCTCTTCTATTATACCCTCTCTGTCTGATGTTTGCTCAATGGTGCTCAAAGTTACCCCACCTCCCGAGGCTCCAGCCAGTTTCTCTCTGTCTCTGCTACAGCAACCCCTACTCCCTACTCCTGCTCCCTCTGGTCGAGGCTCTTCTGCTCGGGGAGGCGTTTCGTGGTCGGGGACGTGATGGGCGTTCTACTCTCAAGTGTACCTACTGTGGTCGTGATGGACACCTTGAAACAACTTGTTATCGCAAACATGGTTTACCTCCTCATCTTACTGCTACTACTACTGTTGCTGCTCCTACAGGTCCTTCCATCGAGCCCCCTTCGACTGCTCAGAAGGATATCAATGACCTCCGCCTACAGATATTTTAGCTCCAAGGCGTGGTCAACAGTTTCTCTGGCTCTGTTGCTTCTTTCTCTACTGAAGGTATCTCCTGTCTCTCCCACAGCTCCCAATGGATCTTGGATTCTGGCGTCACTCATCACATTACCTCTCAGAAACCTCCTTAATACATGCAAACTGAGTATCCCAAGTTTATCACTGTGGCAAATGACGACACTACTCCGGTATCTGGAGCTGTTGATCTACAACTTACTCCTACTCTCTCATTAACCTCGGTTCTTCATGTTCCGGGATCTCCCTTCAACCTACTGTCTGTTAGTAGGCTTGCTCACAATCTTAATTGTTGTCTAATCTTTTCTCTTTTCTTTTGTCATGCAGGATCGTCGAACACAGACTATCATTGCTAGAGGACGGCTGTCAAACGGGCTTTATCTCCTAGATGTTCTTCCCAGTTCCCTCTATGTTGTTCCCTTCATCAATTGGCATCGTCGTCTTGGTCATGCTCCTTTTCAGATTCTCAAGAATGCTCTTCCTGATGTTTCTCTACAGGAGTTTTCTTGTGAATCATGTATCTTTGGTAAGCAGCATCGTGTTTCTTTGCCCCTACTTGTAATCGGAGTAGTACTCCGTTCTCTTTAGTTCAATTTGATACCTAGGGTCCTTATAAAGTTCCCAGTATTTTTTCTTATCGGTACTTTGTAACCTTTATTGATGACTATTCGCACCTCACATGAATATATGGTCGCGGCTTCTCAAATTTATGCACCGAATTTGGGATAATTCATCAAACCTCGTGTGTGTCCACCCCACAACAAAACGGTGTGGCCGAGCGGAAAAATCGTCATCTTCTTGATGTCACTCGGTCAGTCATGCTGCAAATGAAGGTTCCCGCCGAATATTGGAACTTAGTTGTCTCTACTGCTTGCTAGCTCATTAATCGCATGCCCTCCTCCATGCTTAACTCTGTTTCTCCGTTCGGTCTCTTATTTCCTTCCAAGTCCTCATTCTCTCTCACGCCTAGTACATCTGGTTGTACATGCTATGTTCACTCTCTCGGACCACCAAGTGACAAACTTGTCGCTCGCGCCACCAAATGTATCTTTGTTGGCTACTCTCGTACTCAAAAGGGGTATGTTTGTTATTCTCTCATAGTCAACAAGGTACTCGTCTCCGCTGATGTTACCTTTAATGAAGATGAAAGTTATTTCTCCCACAACTCTGCTTTACCACCTCAGCCCACTATGCCTCGCTCGGTTATCCCCGTCACATCTATTCCTCCAATACATATCCCTCCTCCAGTACCAGCCTCACCACCTCTCCCTCCTCCTCTGCCCCGTGTTTACACTCGACGCTCATCCCGGATAGCATCTCGACAGCAGCCCTCTTCTACAGGTGATCTTTTGCGCATTGACGATTCAGCACCCCCCTCTACGGCTCATCCCATGGGAAATTATGTATCCCTCCATCGCCACTCCACCTCTTCGCACTTTTGCCCTCTCCCTCCACTATTTCCCTTCCTAACTCTTTGCAGGAAGCTCTCCAACATCTGGGCTGGCGTGCGGCCATGGACAAAGAGATGACAGCTCTCTGGGCCAACCAGACATGGGACCTTGTTCCTCTCCCTCCCGATCAGTTTTTTGTTAGCTGCAAATGGGTCTTTACAATCAAACATGCTCCTGATGGCACAGTTGATCGTCTCAAAGCTCGTCCTGTGGTCAGAGGCTTCACTCAGCAACATGGCCTCGACTATGACGAAACCTTCTCTCCAGTAGCCAAACTGAATACTTTTTGGATTCTGATCTCGCTTGATGTGCACCGGCAATGGCCCATTCATCAAATGGACATCAAAAATGTCTTTCTCAATGACGATCTTCAAGAGACTGTGTATATGCACCAACCACCTTAGGTTTGAGACCACGGGGAAGTCTCGTGTATGTCATCTCAGGAAGTCTATATATGGTCTCAAAAAATCCCCTCGCGCCTGATTTGATAAATTCAGTGAAGTGGTTCGCGAGATGGGATTCACTCGGAGCTCTGATAATTTCTCTCTCTTTACTCGTCATCAAGCAACAAAGACTGTTTTTCTTCTTGTCTATGTGGATGACATTCTGATCACGGGCAACGACACCATCGGGATCCAGAATATCAAACAACATCTGAACTCTGTCTTTCAGACGAAAGATCTGGGTAATCTGCGATACTTTCTTGGTCTTGAGGTTGCGAGAAGACCCGATGGTCTGGTCCTATCTCAACGAAAATATTACATTGATCTTCTACAAAGTGCGGGCTATTTTGGATGCAAACCTACGGACACTCCGATGGATATGAATCATAAGCTGTCTGCAAATGACTCTGGGAATGACCTTGTTCTTACCAATCCAGAGTACTATCGACGTTTGGTGGGGAAACTAATCTACCTCATAGTTACACGACTTGATATCTCATTTGTTGTTGGAGTTGTAAGTCGATTTATGCATACTCCTCGGACCTCTCATCCTCACGTCGTCGAACGAATTCTCAGATATTTAAAGAAGGCTTCTGGACAAGGACTTGTTTATAAATCATCGACTTTCTTATCTCTTGTTGCGTATTCTGATGCTGACTACGCAGGATGTCTTGATGACAGACGCTCCATAATTGGTTTTTGCACCTACCTCGGTGGACATCTTATTACCTGGCGTAGTAAGAAACATACTGTTATTGCTCGTTCATCTGCTGAGGCTGAGTACCATGCTATGGCGGAGGTCGTATCTGAGGTCACCTGGCTTGAGGGTCTCCTCAGTGTTATGGGTCTCAAACTTTCCTCTCCTGCTACTCTACTCTGCGACAGTCAAGCAGTCATACATATTGCCAAGAATCTGGTGTTTCATGAGCGCACAAAGTATATTGAAGTTTACTGTCACTTCATTCGGGAAAAGGTTCAATCAAAGAAGATAGTGTTGGAACATGTCTCGGCATCCAGTCAAGTTGTTGATATTTTCACCAAAACTCTCTCTCGGACTTTGTACTATCAGTTCAGATCCAAGCTTGGCGCTTATGACTTGTACGCTCCAGCTTGCGGGGGAGTGTTAAAGATAAAATAAATAAGCCCATTAAGAGAGGCCCATGTGTATTGGCTCATGTATAGTTTATTTAGGCTTCATTTGTTTTAGCGGTGGCGGGTCGATCCGGTGGGTGGAAACGGAGAGTTCGAACCGGAGGTGGGAGGTGGCTGCTCCAAACGGAGCTTTTTGGGGCGTTTCTCAAGGCGGGCGGGTGGAAACGAAGCAAACGCCGTCGGAGATTCATTTGTTTACCCTCCTTCCGGCGGCGTTTGCCCAAAACGGAGTTGCGAAACGCCCCAACAAATATAGTCTGAGTCTCACATTGTACATGTAGAAGTCTTCCCTCTTTATCCCTCTACTTTAGCTCCTTGGGTGGTTGTCCGCCCACCACTCCTCCCCCGGCCAGCACGCCGGGGGTCGGACTTCTCGCCGGCTGTGGTCCGGCGGCCTTACGCCGTCGGCCGCCGCCGCCAGCTCTAAATAGAGCTTTTCTCTGTTTTTGCGGGTGCCGCCGGAGCCGCAATTTCCGGCGGCACCACCGCTCTCTGTCGTTGGGGGTCGCCTCCCCCAGTGGTCTAGCACTCCCACAGTGCCACCACCAGCGCTGGGTGAGGAGTTTTCCTCCTTCGGCGCCACCCGGCATGGAACAAGGCTCGGGTGGCGCCGGCGGCGCTCCGGCCGTCGGGAGGCACATGCAACATGTACAGATCGGGGAAGGGGGAGGGAGAAGGGTTCCACATGGGTCTGGTGTGATCAGGAGGGGCCGGCCTGGTCGGCCATGCCAAGGTGGCGGCGGTGGATGGGGGGAATTCCCTTGGCTTGCCTTTTCCAGCCACCTGGGCTCCGACAGGGGTTGGGCAGGGGGGATAAGCTGCTCTGAGAGTTTGAGGGGGAGAAGAGGGGGAGGGGGGCCTTTTATAGATTAGAGGGGAGGGGGTCTCCCATTCTCTACTTGGTGTGGGACTAATCCCTCCTTAGGGAGGGATTAATCCCACCCTCCAGCTGTCCAAGGAGAGCTGGAGTTCAAGGGAGTTTCCCCCACACGGGGAAAAATATTAAGCCCCCTTTGGGCTTGGGCTTTTAATAAGAGAGGCAGAAAGAGAGGAGAGGAGTGGTGGGGTGGGCCTCCACTTATCCTAAGGTGTGGTTTGTTGGTTGGGTGCCCAAAGGAGAGTGAGGGGGCAAGGACTATCCACCCATGGAGAGGAGGTGGGCCCTTATTTGGAGAAAAATCCAAAAATGAGTTTTTAGGATTAGTGGAGGCCCACCCCACCACTCCTCTCCTCTCTTTTTGCCTCTCTTATTAAAAGCCCAAGCCCAAAGGGGGCTTAATATTTTTCCCCGTGTGGGGGAAACTCCCTTGAACTCCAGCTCTCCTTGGACAGCTGGAGGGTGGGATTAATCCCTCCCAAAGGAGGGATTAGTCCCACACCAAGTAGAGAATGGGAGACCCCCTCCCCTCTAATCTATAAAAGGCCCCCCTCCCCCTCTTCTCCCCCTCAAACTCTCAGAGCAGCTTATCCCCCCTGCCCAACCCCTGTCGGAGCCCAGGTGGCTGGAAAAGGCAAGCCAAGGGAATTCCCCCCATCCACCGCCGCCACCTTGGCATGGCCGACCAGGCCGGCCCCTCCTGATCACACCAGACCCATGTGGAACCCTTCTCCCTCCCCCTTCCCCGATCTGTACATGTTGCATGTGCCTCCCGGCGGCCGGAGCGCCGCCGGCGCCACCCGAGCCTTGTTCCATGCCGGGTGGCGCCGAAGGAGGAAAACTCCTCACCCAGCGCTGGTGGTGGCACTGTGGGAGTGCTAGACCACTGGGGGAGGCGACCCCCAACGGCAGAGAGCGGTGGTGCCGCCGGAAATTGCGGCTCCGGCGGCACCCGCAAAAACAGAGAAAAGCTCTATTTAGAGCTGGCGGCGGCGGCCGACGGCGTAAGGCCGCCGGACCACAGCCGGCGAGAAGTCCAACCCCCGGCGCGCTGGCCGGGGGAGGAGTGGTGGGCGACCATGTAAGAAGAGAGAAACAGGAGAGAGAAAATCGCCCAAAATTGTATATATTATCAAAGTATAGGAGTACATACACTTATATAGAGGTAGATAGAGAGAGATATCTACATTTACAATGTGGAACTAAAGTAGCTATACATGGGCCAATAGACATGGGTCTCCCAAATTGACTAATTCTATTTTATCTTTAATAAAAATGAAATATTGTGCATATTATTCATTCACAAAGAGGCATTAAATAAGACATACATGGACAAACAGAAGTAAACAAGCAATATGAGACTAAACTGTTAGACTCTTAAAATACTACTGATACAATAATACTCATATTGACAATAATATAAAATATATAAAAAGCATATAATATTATGTATCTATAAAAGAATTGAGTAAACCTTATATATATTTCTTGAATGTCAAATTACAAGTGTGAGTACAAATATTTAGGGAGAAAGAGAGAGAAATCCCTATTATAAGATGTGGGACTAAACATTCTAGTCAAGAGGCTACATGAGCATTTACTAATGGGCCTTTACATATATCATTCAACACTCCCCCGCAAGCTGAAGCGTACAAATCGTAGGCACCGAGCTTGGACAAGAACTGATAATACAGAGGTCGTGGTAAGGCATTGGTGAGGATGTCAGCAACTTGCTCGATAGCTGGAACATGTATTAACTATATCTTCTTTAATTTAACCTTTTCTCAAATGAAATGACAATCAACCTCAATGTGCTTCGTTCGTTCATGGAAAACAATATTCTTGGCAATGTGTATGGCAGTCTGACTGTCGCAAAATAGGGTGGTTGGTGCAGAAAGCTTGACTCCTAAATCATCTAGGAGACCCTCAAGCCATGTGAGCTCAGACACAACAGTTGTCATTGAACGATACTCGGCCTTAGCGGATGAACGGGCAACTACAGACTGTTTCTTGTTACGTCATGTAATGAGATGTCTCCAAAATAAGTGCAGTATCCATTTGTGGAACGTCGATCATCCAATGAACCAACATAATCAGTGTCACAATAAGCACTCAGAGATAAGGGAGACGAAGAGGGCTTGCATATAATTCCCAGTCCAAGAGTAGTCTTCAAGTATCGAAAAATGCGCTCAACTGCCTGGAGATGAGAGATATGTGGCTCGTGAATGAATCGACTGACAATCCCAAAAACAAATGATATATCAGGTCTTGTAACAATGAGATATATCAGTTTTCCCACTAGATGACGATAATACTCTGGGTTTGCAAGCAGTAGACCAAAGTCTGAGGCATGAGCGTGGAGCTTGTAATTACTATCCATGGAAGTGTCGGCAGGCTTGCATCCAGAGTAGCTCGTATCATGCAGCAAGTCAAGGCAATACTTCCTTTGAGATAACACCAGTCCATCAGGTTGTCGAGCCACCTCGAGACCAAAAAAGTAACGAAGGCTACCCAGATCCTTTGTTTGAAACACAGTTGTCAGATGTTGTTTGATCATGTATTCCTATAAGATCGTCTCCCGTAATCAGAATATCATCAGCATATACCAAGAGAATCATTGTGTTTGTTGGGCGATGCCGAGTGAATAATGAGAAGTCGGACGAACTCCGAGTGAACCCAACAACACTAACAGTCTGACTGAATTTGTCAAACCATGCCCGAGGCGACTGTTTAAGTCCATATAGTGGCTTCTTCAGACAACAGACAAGAGACTCCCCCGTGGTCTCAAACCCGGGAGGTTGTTGCATATAAACGATTTCCTGCAAATCACCATTAAGAAAAGCATTTTTGACATCCAATTGGTGCAACTGCCAGTGCCGATGAACAGTGAGGGAGATCAACACACAAACAGTATTCAGTTTGGCAACTGGACAAAAGGTCTCATAATAATCTAGACCTTGTTCTTGAGTAAAATCACGAGCCACCAGACGAGCTTTCAAACGTTGAACCGTCTCATCTAAACCTTGTTTGAGGGCAAACACCCACTTGCAACCCACGCAAGTCTGTCCTGAAGGAAGAGGGACAAGATCCCAAGTGTGTTTTGCCCAAAGAGCAGACAATTCCTCGTTCATAGCCGCTCGTCATCCCGGATGTTGGAGAGCCTCCTGCACAGAAGTAGGGATGTTAATAGAGGATAAAGAAAGAGCAATCTGGCGAAGTTCCAGAGAGAGGCGGTGGAAGGAGACAATTCTCCATTGGGTGTTCAGTAAAAGTAGTTGTCGGATCCGCGGGCTGCAAAATATCATCAGAGGAGGGCACCTCCCGTAGGGTAGTGGATGAAGGAGGACGACGAGTATACACACGAGTGATATGTGGTTTGTGTGGAAGTGGCGTGGTAAGAGGAGGTGGGTTTGGTGGGAGTGGTGTAGGAAGGAGAGGGGGAAGGTTAGAAGTAACAGGAACATCAGGCAGCGGAAGGAGTGGTGGAAGGAGAAAATCAGTTGGTTGAGAACGATATGGCTAGTATTCGAGAAATGTGACATCAACAGAAGTAACAATCATGTGATCTTTAGGAGAGAAGCAGTCATAACCCTTCTAAGTACGGGAGTAACCAACAAACATATATTTCGTGACACGAGGAGCGGGCTTGTCTGTGGACGGGGCAAGATTATGAACATAACACACGCAGTCAAACACGTGAGGGTGACTGAAAAGGGAGGTGTGGAGGGAAAAAGGAGGTTGAAGGGAACCGCAAAGTTGAGAACAGAGGAAGGCATGCGGTTAATAAGAGAACATGCAGTAGAGACCGCGAAATTCCAATATTTCTTGGGAACATTCATTTAAAACATAAGAGAGCGGGTAACCTCAAAGAGGTGGCGATTCTTGCGTTCAGCAACGCCATTTTGTTGGGGGGTATAGGCACGAGAGGTTTGGTGGATGATTCCAAACTCAACACACAGGTTAGTAAACACATAATTAGTGTATTCACGGGCATTATTAGAATGGAGAGTTTTCATTGTAGTGGAGAACCGGTTGCGAGTTTCAGTAATAAAGGCACGGAAAACACCTGGCAGTTCAGAGCGATCATGAAGGAGATACAACCATGTCACCCGAGAGTAATCATCGACAAATGTAGCAAAGTAGCGATAGTCAAAAACACTGGTGATTTTGTATGGTCCCCAGATATCAAACAAGATCAAAGGGAGCAGTACTCCGAGTGGGATGAGGAGAGAACGTATACCGATGATGTTTTCCATAGATACAGGACTCACAAGTGAATTCTCAGATGGAAACATCGGGAAGAGCTTTGTGGAGTATGTTTAGAGAAGGGGGTCCAAGACGCCAATATCACTAAGAAGAGCTAATAAAGGACAAAACCGTCGGAGGAGAGGGGCCAAGGATGTAGAGACCATTCGACGAATGTCATTTTCCAATGATAGACTGCGTCTTGCGATCCTGCACAACACAAGAGGTGGAGGAGAATGTTACGTAGCAATCAAGATCTTGAGTGAGACTACTAATAGAGAAGGTTAAAAGGAGAGCCCAGAACATGAATAGCAGAGCGAAGAGTGATGAAGGGAGTAATGTTAAAGTCGGCGGAGCCAGAGACAGGAATATTGTCCCCACTTGCAACGGTAATAGACTTGGGATGCACCGAGTCCAAGTAGGGAGATGGATGCCGTGAGGTAATGTGGTGGGAGGCCCCTGAATCCAAGATCCAGGATGAACTATGGGCAAGACAGGAAAACACACCAGCAGAAATGGACACAACAGAGCTCGGAGAATTTTCGATCATCCCTTGAAGTTGCTGAATTTGGAGTCGCAAGTAAGCAATGTCATTCTGAAGGATTTGTGAAGTGGAATGTGCAGCCATGGGCAAAGGGGCAGCGGCAAGAAGCAATCTGTGTGGCAGGGCGAAGTCGTGGCGGCTAGTGACGACAAAGATACTCCGGGAAGACCTAGCGGCCAAGAAGATAGCATCCAGCGGCAAGGGCAAACCGCGGAGAACAGCTGTAGGAGAAGCCGCCAATATGCAGCAAACCACATGCGGCAAAGCAAAGGCAGTAAGCAGGGCCAGGCCGCAGCGGGAATTAGAGCCCCTGGGTAGGCTGAAGCAGCGGACTAGCGGGTATACAAGCAGACACAAGGCGTCCAGAGACAAGGCGTCCAGAGACAAGGCGGCCTGAAGAAGAACAATTGCTAGAGGAAGAGCCGCGGTGGCCAGAGATCAGCTTCCAGAGAAGTCACAGCGACTAACCCTGGAGGTCAGCAGGAGAGGCCGCCAATGGCAAGAGACAAGGTGGGCAACGTCTTAAAGCAGAAAAGTCTGGCGGACAGCAAAGCTAGGCCGGCAGCAGCTTGAAGAGAAGAACAGTGGATAGAGGAGCAAGCCCGTAATGGGTAGAGAGCCAAGTTCACGGCGGGTAGAGAACAGGGCCAAGTTCGCAACAACTAGAACAGGGCCAAGCCCGCAGTGGGTAGATAACCAAGCCCGCAGCGGGTAGAACAACAGCTAGACAGCATCAGACAGAGGGAAGTCACAGCGGGTAGGGAGAAGAAGGCCAGACTGCATGACAAGCAGAGAAAGAAGAGAAAGGTCCTCGGCGGAAAAGAAAGCTGAAGAAGAACGCGCGAGTCCGCAGAAGGCCGCTGCAAGTAGATGAGAAATCGTCAGGCCGCAGTGAACGGCAACGAGAAAGCAAACAACGAGTAGATCGCGCAACAAGTCTAGCAAGAGTAGGGCTGATATCGAGTCGAGTTCGAGCGATTTTTTCTCGGCTCGAAATCGAAATTTTCGACTCGAACTCGGCTCGAAATCGAAATTGATTTCGAGTCAAGTCAGCTCGACTCGAAATGGCTCGATTCCGAGTCGGCTCGAAATCGAATCGATACGGCTCGAAATCGAATCGAGTCGGCTCGAAATCGAATCAAATCGGCTTGAAATTTAGCAATTTTTCGTTTTATTCCTATTTTGCTCGAAATAAAATTGGGCAACTTATAAATTTAGCAAATGAAACACCTAAAGCCTTCATTTTTTTATTTAGGTTTAAATTTTGTTATATTTAATCTTAAAATAAGAATATATTAATAAAGACATAATTTTTTTATTAATTCGAGTTGATTCGAATCATATTTCGAGCGATTCAAGGCTGGCTCGAATTCAGATTCGAGTCAAATTAAATCGACTCAAATTGAGTCGAATCAATTTTAACCGATTCCGATTCGGCTCAATTTTCGAACGATTTTCGAGCGATTTTCGAGTTTCGAATAATATGCTCAGCCCTAGGCAAGAGCAGTCCGTGAGAAGAGAAACGAAACCGCAACGGTCAGGGTTGTAATCGGGCCCAGACAAATCCCTAAAAAAGGGAGAGAAGAAGAAGAGACGAGAGGGAGGGAGGAGACAAACGAGCACACACAAGGGAATGCGATTAAGAAGAATAGGCCGCACAAGAGAATGCGATTAGGTAGAAAGCGAGCCCGCACAGGGGAATGCGGTTAAGAAAAAAAGGAGTCCGCCTAAAGGATGGCGGTTAGGAAATCGGAAAGCGGATAGGAGACCAGGTCGGCGGTCAGGAAAGAGGTTAACCGTCGGGAGGATCAGTGTCCCTCTGATACCATGTAGAACAACTGAGTAAACCTTGTATATACTTCTTGAATGTCAAATTACAAGTATGAGTACAAATATATAGGGAGAGAGAGAGAGAGAAATCTCAATTACAACATGTGGGACTAAACATCCTAGTCAAGAGGCTAAATGGGCCTTTACATATATCATTCAACAGTATCGAACAAATATAATGAGTACAAGCAGTCAAACAATTGTTTCTATAATTCAGTATAAACTTGAAGTCAATTCAAAGTTATTTTGAGCTTGTTTGTAATTTACTTAAAAGCATATTTAAGCCTGTCCAAGCCCATCATTTAGTTCAGATAGCTTGATTAAATGTCCTAGTTTGCACTGATAATTTGCCACCCTCTCCACTGAACAACGTAAGTACCCAGGTCTGTTTTCCAACGCATCATATTTTCAATGAATAGCCCAAAACATCATATTTTCATTGAATAGTCCCCAAACATCATATTTTCCAAATCATCATATTTCACAATCCCTCAATCCACATAATGGGGGACCATCGGGGCTAGCTCGCCACAAGGCGGGCCCACACTCGTATATTCGCAAAGGAAGACTTGATCGGATCGGCAATCCGACCCCACGGATGCGTCCGGCTCACTATTTCCAGATTTTTTTCATATATTATACGGTTTTATTGCACCTTTATTTCTTGTAATCGGGCAGCCGCATCTATAGCCAATCATAGCAGACGATTACGAGGTGCCCTAATGTTGTTTTCTTAAAAATAGTGTGAGAGGGGGCTGCCTTTAGGTAATTGCAGAGTTTTAGGATTTCAAATCCGAGATTCCAGCAATTTCTCTACGGTGCCGACTCCGTGGAGCCCTTAGTGACGACTCCTAGGTGTGTTTCCTCCTCCCAAAGGTATCCCCTATCCAATGCCTTCTTCTTCCCCCTCCCTAAGTCGACATCAGCCCTCTACTACCCCTTGCCGCCACCCAGAATTTCCCCAGATCCATTGCCGCCACCCCCAAACCAGCCCAGAAATCTCACCGCCGCCCCTTGCCCCTCTGTCCCCAACCACCGCCGCCCCTTGCCCCTCTGTCCCCAACCACCGCCGCCTTGAACCAATACAACCCACCATTTTTTCCCGACAAAACCGGCCCCAAGTCTGCCATCCAGTCCCTCCCCATCTAGAATCTGTCTCCACCCAGATCAGCCCAAAGCCAGTCCTCCACCTTCCAAAACAGACACCTTCACTCAGATCTAACCCTGTAACCTTAAGCCCCGCCCGTGCACCGTCACTCTAGCCGGATCTACCACCTACGGCAGCCCAATGCTGGTGAGTTATTATTTGTTGTATGTACTTGTATTTTCTGCCACTAAATATATTGTTGTGATTTTCAATTGCCTAGATATTCTAACATTGTCCTAGTTTGTGTTCGTGGTGCTTGTGATTTGCATGAAGGAATTAACCGCTGCGTGCTTTACTTTGGCTCTCCACGTGGAGGAACGTCACTGCTTGCTTTCTTAAAGAAAATATTGTTTATTGCTTGATTGTTATTCTTGAGTGAGTTTTAATACTTATTGCTCAAATTTTGTATATTGTCATCGTACTTTGTATGGTCACATTGCATATTAATATTGGGTCACGTAGTAATACCTCCACAACCACGAGGATTGCATCTTAGGTCAACACCACACACCCTATCCTACATCACTATCCTCGAGTTTCTTTCCACAATACACCATATGCAACTTCTTGTCTATTGGACATTTTTATCACTAATATAGCCGGGGGGAAATGGAGTGAGAGAAGTGCCTTTGTGGATAAAAAATTCTACAAGAAATGGCACTTTTTATAGGAGAAACAAATTATTGCGAATAAGACCATTGATAAAATGGAATAAAATGCAAGAAATAAAGTAAATCCATAATAGCATCAAAGATCAAAACATGAAAAAAAAACTAAAGCCTCTACCACCAGAAGGTCAGCTGGAGTGAGTGTAACGAAATCCCTACCCTCAGCTACAAACAATATGAACCAGAGAGAGTACATACCTTTGGATGCAGAGCAACCATTGCAAAAACAAAAACAAGGATCAATGTGAGTACAATGAAGAAAGTGTTGAGTACACAATCATGGCCAGAAGGAGTGAACCAGTGAAACAAGAACCCTGAAAAGGTAAATGTCGCTATGTAGCAAACTAGTGATACAACAAGCAATGCCATGTACCTGCGGTAAAGAGTAAAAAAGACCATCAACGTCAGAAATGAGGATAAACAGAAAAGTCAATATTAAAGATGCCAAAACACGGCTGATATAAGATCAATATCCTTACCAGAAATGTTCATCCTTGCTGACCCAATTGTCATTCCATCCATGTACAAAGTCTAACAAGAGAACAACTTGAACTAAAAGAAACAATCCGGACCCAAATTTGGATAGAGACTCTGCAAACAAATTAAAAGGAAGAATTTCTTACAGCCAAACTTAGGCAACTCTAAAGAAAATAAAATATAAAAACAAAAATAAGGTTCAGCTAATTTAAAAAGGTAATGATGCAGAGCATAGACGAGAACGAGTTTTGGCACATTCAGGGCTGATTTGGAAACTTACCATATATGGCGTGCCAGGATCGACGATCCGACTCCGTGGATGCGTTCGGATTCGCGTTGCGAATCAATTTCATATATATCTCTGTACTTTTCGGATTCTATTTTATGTAGTTTTGGCCCCGAGACCAACGACCAATCATAGACGTTGATTTCAGGTGCCCTAATTTTTATTTCTTATAAATAGATGGTTTAGGGTTGCCGTCATTTCTCATTGTTGAATGTTTGGAGAGCTTCTTCCTTTATTCCGGTGATCTTCTCGGCGGTACCGACTCCGTGTAACCCCTTGGTGACGACTCCTTGGGTAAAGTTTTGTATCTTGGTATTTTTCCTCCTCCACCACCCTCCTTTCCTTTTTTTGTTGTCCAGCCCCTGCAAACAGCCACCAACCCTTCAGCCTGTTGTCTAGCCTCCTACAAGCCTGCTATCCAACCTCCTACAAGCCTGTTGTCCAGCCTCCTACAAGTCGTCGGCCACCATCTGGATCCCATCCAGCCGCCCCAACCACAACCCCGCACAGCCGATACCTCCCCCCTCCCCCCGCCATAGCCTTCCTCTCCCTTCCCCGCAGCCCCATTTCCACCGCCCAAGGCAAGCCACTGCTGCTGTAAATCAGAAATCATATTTCTATTAAATGATATTGTTCATTAATTAAAAATACTATTCATCAGTAAGGTTCTCAGCCGGGTGTTCCTTCTCCCTGCCGCCTCCCTCCAATCCAACAACCCGCCACCGTATTGTTTTCCCTTTTGTTTCCCCTTTTCTTCTCAACAACAGCCCCTTGGCCGGCCACTCCCAGTCCGCGACCTCTCCCCAGAGCCCCGTCGGCTTCTCCCCTGCCTCCCAGAGCCACCACTGCCCCATCCCCTCCCTCCACAGCCCAAAACAGCACCTCGATCCAACCCTCTTAATCCCCAACCAGCCCCTCCCTTGCCCGGTCCGGCCCACCAACCACCGGAATCCCTTTTTGAGCCCTCCAACATTCAGATCTATTTCATTGATAGCAACCCTAATATTTTGGGGTGTTTTGTATTGTTATTCATTTGTAAAACATTGTTATGGTATGGTTATTTGATGTTTGCTTGGGATTAATGTTTATTATGTTATTTGCCATTTGAAAATCTCTAACTGCAGGAAAGGTTTATTCGCCGCGCGCTCTTGCTTTGGCCCTCCACGCAGAGGAAAGTCTAAACTTGCTTTTGCCCAAATAAATTATTCTGTCTTGCTTTTGAATTATTTGTGTGGGATGTTAAATTTATTATCCAATTATAATCTAACCGTCGGATTTGCATAGCATGTATGATTAGGTTGCAGGTTCCCCGCCGCTTATAGATTCGTCCAGCGTCAATTGATATCAGAGCCACGTTGCGCGCACTTTTCGATATGCAGTCGTAGATTCTATAGGTTTTTCATTATGTCTAGGTATCACCACTTGTCCCCATCTCACTTTGGAGGTCTTGAAGTCCACTTGCACCCGCTCTCACAGAGCCCCGTCAGGGAGATCATCACATTATTACGATGATCATTCTTGATCGCAGTGCACCACTTTCAGATATCGTGTTGACCCACCGACACAACCCCACTATGCTAGAGATGATCAGTATGATGATTATCATCGTGCTTATCCGTACATGCGAGAAGATTGTGTTGATCCTTCGACACAACTCGGTTACCTTCCGAATGATTATTATGAGGATAGTCGTTCCGAGAGAGATCTTGAGAGTCAGTTTCGTACTGCTTCCCCTTCCTTTGACGGCTCATCGTGTCCCGAGTCTTTCAGCTATTGGCTCGTGATTATGGACTATTATTTAGATCACTTTGAGTTATTTGGTGAGCGTCGCGTCAAGTTTGCGAAACTTAGACTTTTAGATCAGGTGATGGCTTATTAAGCTAGCGTTAAGAGGACCTGTGAGCGAGACCGCCTTTGTCGCATCACTAGTTGGGCGGACACGAAGCGTATATTGTGTCAGAGATATCTACCTTCGTCATATCGGAGTAGCTTGCGCGACCAATTATTTTCCCTTCAGCAAGGATCTATGTCTGTCACTGAGTACATTGATCGCTTTGATGAGTTAGTTGTGAGGAGTGATATCCGAGAGGACCCAGCCATGGCCACTACCAGATTTCGGTCTGGGCTTCAATCTGACATTTGTACTAAGGTAGTTTATCATAACTCGGAATCACTCGAGCAGACATATCAGCTCGCCCTTCGTTATGAACGGTCATTGAGATCCGCAAGAGCTAGTCGATGGGATTCTCACCTTAACCTCTTCAGTACGAGTCCCTCCCGTACTGAGGCCACCACGACGCCTACCACTGTCCTGTTAGGCACGACAGAAGTGATACCAGATGTAGATTACTCTCACCACAGTGAGGTGCTTAGCCCAGTGAGTGACCTATCTCTTGTTTCTGACCCGCCTCTTGTGACCCCGACTGAGAGCGAGCCTGAGCGACCTACTGAGTTTGTAGTGTTGTGTCTCTCACTCACACCTCCTCCTTTGTCATACACTGGGTTAGTTAGCACCCCAACTACAGACTCATTTCCTGACACCGCACCCACGGATCCATTCTTGGGTGTAGGTCTGTGTTTCTCTCCCATTGTCATTACCCGGAGTCACATCATGACGGAGAGCCCAGAGTCTGATGTTGATCTTATAGTGACTATGCCACCCATTCATGAAGACACGGCTCCTTACGATGGTACTCGCATGGAGGATCGTGACCCTAGTGACGAGTTTTACGATGACCCCCTGTTGAGCCTCCCGATGAGCCGCCACATCCTAGTGAGGATGCGATTCGGGTGAGACGCTTGTTTATGAGCTTTGAGCTATTGGCGTCTCTTTTGCTATCTATAGCCTTGCCCCGGAGAGTTGATCTTGCGTGGAGCATAACGTATGTAGGGTCTTCCTTGAGTACGCATGTGCCTATTCATATTTTGAGGACCTACCTCATGACGCATCGCACCCTCAATGAGTTTTGGGACGCACCATCTGTTGACCCACCAAACGAGCTCTTTCTTGTCGGGAACACGCACCACACTCGAGAGTCATGTCTTCTAATCGGTGTACATGGCTTTCACTCAGGTGGTTGTCTTACCCATGATGAAATTTCGTACACACCAACTGGTAAGCCCCCTGATGTGCTACGTTCCCCGAAAGACATTTTGTTATTTACAAGCTCGCATTTAAGTATAGATGTCTCTCACGATCATCTGAGCACTCGTCACACACATGATGAGTTTTTCTACACTCCACCGAGAGAGACCCCTGATAGGCCACCTTATTTTAGAGACGTCCCGGTCATTATTAGACTTTCTCGTAGCAGGTACGTCGTGTCGGTCATGTGTCATTTGCATCATTTGAATGAGTCTGTTGAGTCGTTTCGTCTTCTCTTGCATGAGTCTGTTGTGTTGTTTGTTCATCGTTTGCATGTGTGTCATGAGTCGGCCCGACGAATAATCTATATTGGTAATAAATCTTGTAAATCACATGCGGATGTTCATTGGCAAGTGCAGGTACTTCATGAAGGCGAGCAGGTGATGGTAAGAATCTGCGTTGTGAGGCTTCGTGCGAGGCTTGCTAAAAGTTTGAGCATTAGGCAAATGAGTCCCTACTCGGTCCTGAGACGCATCGGGACATGCTTATGAGCTGGACATCCCCGTGAGCATGGGTACCCATACTGTGTCCAATGTCGAGGGCCTGATGCCATACTTTGCACCTCACGAGTATTCGGGCCCACATCTTGGTGTCCCGCCCGAGCCTTTACCACCGTTTTTACCACCCACCACTCAGTTCACCCCCGAACCCTTGTCACCACATTCATTGCCCCATGCTCAGCCCATTTCTGACCCCAACTTACTCGGGATCCAGTCTCCAACGGTTCCACCATTGGCACCTCAGATCTCAACGGATCCTTCTGTTACTGTGTTGAGAGATGAGATTATCACTGAGATCTTTACGCATGAGCAAGGTTGTCAGGATCGAGATCCTAGGTGGGATCGTTTTGAGGTTGGATTTGATCGGATCATAGGATCGGATCGAGAATCGCAAAATCCTACAACATTCATAAATTAAGACTAAAAAATAAAATTGAATTTTGTATCATTAAATTACATGCTCAATTAATTAAAAAAAATAAATAAATTGAGTAGTATGCAAATAACTATATTAAATTTTTTTGAATAACTAAATCAAAATGATAATATCATACTAAGTTCAATTTCAGTTTCAGGTAAGACACTCACTGTTTACTAACAATAAAAACAAATATGGACTGAAAGCGACCGAAGAAGCGGCTCTTGGCCTCTATTTGCAGTCGACAATCAACACTTGGGATACAGTAAAGCAGCATGATATGATTCTGTGATGGGATATGGGGCAGGATTGGGATAAGGTTAAACAATGGGTTATGGGTGTTGCACCGATTGAATGGGGTCGGGAGAGGATTGGACATGTTTCTAGTTACCTTTGGTCATGCCGGTAGAATCAGGTCATGATCGCGATCCTAAAGATCCTAAGATCCGGATCGCGATCTCAGTCGTAGATGTGCCGATTTAGATCCTAGGTAAGATCCGGATAGATTTATAAAATCTGGATCGTAAGATCCTACGATCCAGATCGCGATCCTGAAAACCATGCGCATGAGTCTGTCACCTCTACAAACGATCTTGTGTGTCGTTACCTAGTTTGCAGGCGCGGACGACCCTTTAGTGACGACACCTGGATGCTACCAGCAGAGCTTGATCGACTCGCCCTGAACTTCGACTTCAGTACGACCGTCTCCATTCATTGGATATGGAAGCTTTTCAGACCGGAGGAGTTGATTGGCGATGACACTTTTCCAGCGACGACACTTGGGCGACCTCTGGTGGACCTCTTCGAGCTTTACCTGGCATGCATCGGGAGAATTATGATCCTTATTCATCGAGAGATGAATTCTTTCAAGCCGGTGAGAGTGATGCAGAGCAGAGACGAGGACGAGCTTTGGACCCATTCAGGGCTGATTTGGAGACTTACCATATATGGCGTGCCCAGATCGACGATCCGACTCCGTGGATGCGTCCGAATTCGCGTTGCGAATCAATTTCATATATAGCTTTGTACTTTTCGGATTCTATTTCATGTAGTTTTGGCCCCGAGACCAACGACCAATCATACTTGTTGATTTTGGGTGCTCTAATTTTTATTTCTTATAAATAGATGGTTTAGGGCTGTCGTCATTTCACATTGCTGAATGTTTGGAGAGCTTCTTCCTTTATTCCGGTGATCTTCTCTGTGGTGCCGACTCCGTGGAACCCCTTCGTGACGACTCCTTGGGTAAAGTTTTGTATCTTGGTATTTTTCCTCCTCCCCCACCCTCCTTCTTTCCTTTTTTTTGCTATCCAGCCCCTGCAAACAGCCACCAACCCTTCAGCATGTTGTCCAGCCTCCTACAAGCCCGTTGTCCAACCTCCTACAAGCCGTCGGCCACCATCTGGATCCCATCCAGCCGCCCCAACAACAGCCCCGCACAGCCGATACCTTCCCCCCACCATAGCCTTCTTCTCCCTTCCCCGCAGCCCCATTTCCACTACCCAAAGCAACCAACTGCTGTTGTAAATCAGAAATCCTATTTCTATTAAATGATATTGTTCATTAATTAAAATACTATTCATCAGTAAGGTTCTCAGCCGACTGTTCCTTCTCCCTGTCGTCTCCCTCCAATCCAGCAACCCGCCACCGTGTTGTTTCCCCTTTTCTTCTCAACAGCAGCCCCTTGGCCGGCCACTCCCGGTCCGCCACCTCTCCCGAAAGCCCCACTGGCTTCTCCCCTGCCCCCTGAGCCACCACCTCCCCCTCCCCTCCCTCCACAGCCCAAAACAGCACCTCGATCCAACACTCTTAATCCCCAACCAGCCCCTCCCTTGCCCGGTCCGGCCCACCAACCACCGGAATCCCTCTTTGAGCCCTCCAACATTCAGATCTATTTCATTGATAGCAACCCTAATATTTTGGGGTGTTTTGTGTTGGTATTCAGTTGTAAAACATTGTTATGGTATGGTTATTTGATGTTTATTTGAGATTAATGTTTATTATGATATTTGCTCTTCGAAAATCTCTAACTGCAGGAAAGGTTTATTCGCCGCGCGCTCTTTTTTTGGCCCTCCATGTGGAGGAAAGCCTAAGCTTGCTTTTGCCCAAATAAATTATTTTGTATTGTTTTTGAATTATTTGTGTGAGATGTTAAATTTATTATCCAATTGTGATCTAACCGTCGGATTTACATAGCATGTAGGATTAGGTCGCAGGTTCCCCGCCGCCTATAGATTCATCCTGCATCGGTAATATTATTTTTCTAATAAGATTACAGATATCTGATGAAATGTCGAATGTCAGAATTTTGGGATATATCAGGGACATTTTCATGCAGGGAAACAGTAACACAAACAATGTAGCATGAAAAAAATATTATAGTTTCATATAATGGATGAAATAAAATAAATATTGTATAATCTATTTTTAGGAAAGACCAACTTCATGATTCTTAGGCTTTGTTTGGGATACCGGTGTCGTTTTAAAAAGGGGCAGTTCAATAGGGAGATTCAAAACTGTATTTTTAAAACAGAGGTTGGGTTTGGGTAACCTCTGATCTGGTACCCCTACTGCCATGCGCGACAGTATCCGTCCGGCGATGGCGGGCTTCGCCCTCCCCTGGCGGATTACACACGTAACATATACATATGAGTTCTCAAAATGACCGTAAAAAAATATAAATCATGATTATCATTTTTATTTTGTAAAAAAAATTAAGGTTTGACATTAAAACATTAATTTCTCTCTCTTTTTTCTCTTTCCTTCTTTCTTTAATTCTCTCTCCCCCTCTCCTCTCTTTTTCCATACCGCCACCCTCTCTCTTTCTCTCGCTTCTCTCTCCTTCTCTCCCTATTATTATATTATATATATAATAATATATCTCATCCTCTCTCCCTCCCTCACACACCCTCTTTCATGATCCAATGACTCATATTAAATCTTTGGTGTGCCTTAGATAAGTATATTGTTTTATATAATATAAGATAAACAACCTTCTTCCCGAAGCATCCTCACTCGATGGAGCTTAAATAAAAAAACTATTTATTATTTTACTAAATAAAAAATTATATTAGTTTACTTTTATTATTTGATGCATCTTCCCGAAGCATCGTCCTCACCAATGATGTCATTGAAGAAGTACTAAGCTTGTCGTGGAAACCCTGCGGGAGGAGGAACGTAGTGGTAGCCCTGCGGGAGGAGGAACGGTGTGGAAGCCCTGCGGGAAATTAAAAAATCAAATAAAATCAAAACAGCTGGTTCGGACGGCCGCTGGTTCTCGGATGGACAACGTCAAAACAGCCGGAAATCTCTCTTTCACGCCGGCCTTTCTAAAACAGAGCTCGCACCGGTTTCCCAAACGATCCACCTCCGGTTCAGCCTCAACAAAACGGAGAGAAAACGGGTTGTCAAACGAATCCCTGCTCGCGTTGATTAGTGTGATGTGTCCTTCGTACAGATCCTAATAACAAAATGACACGCGTAACATATTTGGTGCTCTAGACCAACAGGAGATCGCAACACGTGTTCCACTCGGGATAGTCACCTTGCATGGCCACGTGTTTCCGTCGCAACGATCCTTAATGATGTCCTCACTCTCAATAGGGAATTCTCATTATATGCCCCCCCCCAATCTGGCCCCCAACTATCGTGGACTGTCCTCTCTTGACTTACTTAATCCTCCTTTGCTCGCTAAGCGACGAGTGATTCTCACTCATACAGCATAGCCCTCACCGAACAATGCTTCCTTTACCCCGCTCCAGGGTCACTACGCCTATCAATCAAGGTTCACCATCGTCCTAGCATGAGAGAAGTCAACCTCATGTTTGATTTCCTCATAGCAACATAACAGACTTTCAGTAGAGGCGATATAAGCATAAAGGATACCCCGCAGGAAGCACAACTACAGGCATGGGTACCAGATAAGGTGTGTATCTGAGTTAAAAAAAGCAAGGATATGGGTAATGCGGTAGTAATGTAGTATATCATAAGTGCAATAAAAGAACTCAAAACAATACAATATCAAGTATAAATTATAACTTAAACTACCAAATCAATACAACATAACATGAAGTTATCAATTGTAAAGTATACAAAAAAATTCTAAAGTTAACATCTTATATTGTCCATAAATCACAACTCCAAGTGTTTAACTATAAGAGATAAAAATAAAATTCAAGCAAATTCATTTATCATTCTCTTCTTCTTCTCCATTGTTGAAGATCAACGCATCTTCAATCTTTGGTTCGTCTAGAGATAATATTTGGATCAATCAATTGAGAATGAAGACAAGTGCATGGTGGTGAGAACGAAGGCGAGCACATGGTGGTGAGAACGAAGGCGAGCAAATGGTGGTGAGAACGAAGAGAACATGAAAATGCAAAAAGTGAGAAAGACAAACCCTGGTAGCTATCGTTTTTAATATCTAAAGTGCGTCTACATGTAGGGTTACCCCATACACGTACCAAAAATGTACCTAGTACGGGCATACAACCTCTTTTGGCGTACCAATGCTTCATATGCTACCAAATTTTTCATATGCCCAAGGCGATGGCCTGCCACACAGGGATCGTGTAGAGGAAATATGCTTGCATTTTAACAAACTCGTCAGTCAAGGAATATGTACATAGTTACAAGTTACAACTACACTTTTTTCAGAGACAACCCGTTATCATGGCTCATATTGAATTTTCACCACATGTCGGCAGTGCCTTCATTGAGCTTTACATGTGGCGGTCACTAGGGCTGAGCATATTATTCGAAACTCGAAAGTCGCTTGAAAATTGTTCGAAAATTGAGTCTAATCGGAATCGGTTAAAATTGATTTGACTCAATTTGAGTCGATTCAATTTGACTCGAATCTTATTTCGAGTCGATTTCGAGTCAGCCCTGAATTGCTCGAAATATGATTCGAATCAACTCGAATTAATTAAAAAAATTATGTATTTATTAATATATTTTTATTTTAAGCTTAAAAATAACAAAATTTAAATCTAAATAAAAAGAATGGAGGCTTTAAATGTTTCATTTGCTAAATTTACAGGTTGACTCATTTAATTTTGAGCAAACTATGAATAAAACAAAAAATAACTCAATTTCGAGCTGATTTGATTCGATTTCGAGCCGACTCGATTCGATTTCGAGCTGACTCGGAATCGAGTCATTTCGAGTTGAGCCGACTCGACTCGAAATCAATTTCGAGACGAGTTCGAGTCGAAAATTTCGATTTCGAGCCGAGCTAAAATCGCTCGAACTCGACTCGATATCAGCCCTAGCGGTCACCTTCTTCAAATAGGGTGGGCTATATATACCCCCTCCGGCGAAGAAGAAAGTGGTTCACGAAATTTACCACAGAAGAAGACTACAGTGAAGAGGTCGGGAGAAGAAACTTTCAGGTTTCTGAGTCAGTGGTGGAATCACCATAAGCCGTGTTGTCATTGTTCTAAAGTAAAGGTATTTTAAACACCTCCAAAGACAAATTGAGATTTAGCACCATAAAAGGTGTAATGAGCATGGAAATCGGGCAGAACTCAAATCTAATAGCAATGGCAAACAACTGCAATCTCGAAGCTTCAACAAACATCAAGTTCATTACCCAGTGGAAGTTGAAAGCCGTCCAACAAACCCTAGCCTATCTCGTCCATATTGTCAAACTCTCACCAACCTCCGGTCCTCCACAACTGAACCTCATCCCCACAACTCCCACAATCCCCAACTCTCATTCGGCTAAATCCCTTTGCATCAACCAACATTGTGCCTCCTCCACTCCTCTAGGTAACTCCATCAATATGCCAGTTGTCGAGAAATTGTATAGATCCAAGTCTCCAACATCTAAGGGTGTTTCCTTGCGACCATTGGGTGTTCTCGAGGAGTTTTACATTTACAATTCCAACATTCAGGGTCGCATCTTCACACCCCTTGGGTGTTATTGAGGAGTTCTACATCTACGACTCTAGCATCTAAGATCACGTCCTTGAACCCCCTGAGTGTTGTTAGGGAGTGTCATACCTATGTCTTTAACATCCATGGAGCGACCTCGTGCCACATGGGTGTGGTCAATGAGTAGAGGAGCAATTCGGATCAGTTTGATTCGGTTCCACCCAAAACCAGGAACCGGCCCATGTAGGTTCGGTCCAAGTTTTTGGAATCGGAACCGGCTCACGGTTCTAAAATATAGAATCGAATTTGAACCGAATCTGAACCGATCGGTTCGGTTCGATTCCGGTTCGATTCTCGATCCTACTCGTAATCATATTTTGCATGTTAATAAATATATTAATGTATAATGACTATAAGAATCTTAAGTAATTAATCATGTTGAGGCTTAATCTTTTGTCAACAAAAGTATCACTAATGCCAACAATATCGTTACAATTTTGTTATGGCTTGAAGCAATGAGTTTTGATACACTATAAATGGAAAAAACAGGAAATTTTTATGCAGATTGCCAGATTTGATGCACTCGTGAAACTGTAAATCCTCCAAAAATATACGGTGAAAATTGGAAAAAAATCCTCTAATATTATCTTGAAAGAGTTATATTTAGTAACATCAAAATGCATAATTTTACAAAAAGTGATACAAATAAACATACAAAGAAAAAGATTTAAACATACAACGCAAGCAATATTCCGGAGGAGGAAATGTTGAGCGCAGCAAAGAAGAAAGGCTTGGAAAAGACCTGTGAGGGCGTGGGGCGTGAGGCGTGAGCGGCTGAGCGCGGTTGTAACTAGAAAATAACCCTAACTTGTGACGGTGAGGCGTGAGCGCTGAGCGGCGATATTTGTGTTTTTTTTAAAAATCCATACTTGAATCGAGCAAAACGAGAACCGCCCCGAACCGTCGGGTTCGGTTTTGGTCTAGTTCTCGGTTCTTCGGAAACTTTTGCATAGGCCTATCAATGAGTCTTACATCTAAAATTCCAACACCCAACATCGCGCCCCTGGGAATTGTCGAATTTGCAACTACGTCTCCCAACATCCAAGGTCGCGTCATCCCTCCCTTTAGTGCCATTTAAGGAGTTCTACATCAATGTTTCCAACATCCAGGGTCACGTCCTCTTGCCTCTGGTGTTGTCGAAGACTTCTACAAATTAGCTCCAATATTAAGTGTTGCGTCCTCACACCCCTCCCCCCTCGTGTTGTTGATTCCTTCATCTTAGCCCCAACATCCAGGGAAACATCCTCACCAACCATGGGTGTTGTTGAGGATTCCTTCAACTTAGCTTCAACAACCAAGATGCATCATTGACCCCTATGTGATGTTGAGGATTCTCACAACTTAGGTCCAACATCTAAGGATGCATCCTCGCACTTCTTAGTGTTGTTGAAGATTCTAGTAACTTAGCTCCAACATCCATGGATGTCAAAGTGCCCCTTAAGTGCTCCATAAGTGTTCTCGAGGATTCCTGGATCTTAGCTCCAACGCTTAGGGATGTGACATCATGTCTCCTGAGTGCTGTTGAAGAAACCGCATTTTAGCTCCAACAATAAGGATGCATTCTCGCTCCCCTAGCTATTGTCAAGGAAATCTGACGCCATTATGATCACAAGGTTCCCGCATAACAAAACAAATACAACACTTTAACAAAAGAGGAAATGAAAAATGCAAACACCAAGGAGACGCAGACGAGGAATTTAAACATATATGTATGTGATGATTCAGGTAAAAGGAAGCTTATGTCCAAGTCAACTAAATATCAAACTTGTGAAAAAAGAAAATATTTATGCAAAATATGAGAAGGAGGGTCACTTGGCCCGACATATTCTAGGTAGACTGTTGTTATGGGAATTTTCATCATAATAAACGTATGATCATACAATACATCCAACATAAAAGTCATGCCTTCCTTGCCAGCCTCCAGGATTTGCCCAAGCATGAATTGTCCCTTAGAGGGCACTATCACGCTAGGTAAGGAGAGTCTTACCTCTCTTTCGAGTGATTCCTCACACAACGTGGCAGTGGATAAACACCTTCAACTTCTCGTGAGCCAGGGCGGCGACCAGCTGTTTTTCCTGATCCCCTTCATGTTGAGGTGATGGCTAGGGACCCTCTGGCAGCTGCCACTGCCTCTCAACTTCTTTCATATAGGAGAATAGGGTAGCATTGTAAACCTACCATCCGCCCGGTCAGCATCGTGTCTTTTGTTGACTTCCTATATAAGAAAGGATAGAGAGATAAATGAGCATGTTGACTGCAAAGAGGTATGAGAGGTAAGAGAGTATCAATGAACATGTCCCTTGGAGGGCACTATCACGCTAGGTAACGAGAGGCTTACCTCTCTCTCGAGTGATTCCTGACACAACATGGCAGTAGAGAAACACACCTTCAGCTTCTCCTCGCGAGCCAGGGCGGCGACCAGCGGTTTTTCCCGATCCCCTTCATCAACTGAGGTGATGATTGGGCATGCTGGGGCAGCTGCCACTGCCTCTCAACTTCCTCCATGTAGGAGAATAGGGTAGCGTTGTAATCCTACCATCCGCCCGATCAACATCATGTCTTTTGTTGACTTGCTATAAAAAAACATGACTGCAAAGAGGTATGAGAGGTAAGAGAGGATCAATATGCACCTATAGGAATTTGGTTATGGACAAATTTTGCATCTCCAACTCCTCAACTTCACGTTGAACGACTATTAACGATTGCCACATGACAACACGCCAACTATTTCAGCATACACTGCCGCCAGAGCTTGCATCGAGCGGTTGCTTATAAGGGTTGAGCCGGTGGCAGCATCGATGGATAAGAATAATGTGCTCTTCCACCTTCAACAGTGGGTTCAGAGCAGCATTCAGAGAAAGGTCCATCACAAGAGCCCTCGTAGATGTTGTGGGAGATTATTCCGTCTGGAGTCTGTTCCTAAATCTCTGTCTGGGAGCCATAGTTATTTGTCGCATGGAAGAAGCAATGGCGGTGACCAAAAACTAAAAAACCATGGGGATTTGTGAACCTGTTGCGTAAGGTCGGAAAGCGGAAACCTGAAGTCCGGGTATCGAACGGAAAAATTTCTGGTGCTTTGCGAGGTCTTTCGCGAGAAGACTAGGAGAGCTCACCTGATGTCACATTCTATTCTGCAATGATCGCCTTCAATTCCACAACACTCGTCGCTTAGGCGAGGTATTTGCCCTCCACAGCCTCCTAGCAACCACCAGAGTTCTCTAATCATCTTCAAGCAGGGCGGCCTAAATATACCCCCAAGCAGCGAAGCAAAGGTTCATGAATTTACCAAAGGAGGAAACCTCTTGGTCGTTGCTCTAAACTAAAGTACTAAGGGAAGGGTATACCAATAGGATCCAACACGCTTAGTCCTCATAAGCGGGAAATATATATGTGTCTTGGTATTAACTTTCTTACAGATTTTGGTTTATTTTTAAAGGGCACTCTCGATGCTCACGTTAGGCTATACTTGTTGGATTGAGTTCTTTTGTGTCTTTGTGGACAACATTCTATGTTCAGAATTGCTCCTGATGTTGGTTAATCTTCTATTGGTTGGTTCTCATGGTCATTTTGAATAGCTTCTCATTATGCAATCATAGGTTGGTTTCCTCCCCCGTATTGGACAATAAAGAGTTGGCAATCTGCTTGCTCTTTGCTAATGTATGTGTTAGAAAAGCCCAATTAAGGGCCCATGTTTTTCTCCTTTCTATCTCCTTGTATTAGTCTCACATCATGTATTAGGATTTCTCTCTTCATTCTTCTCCTATATAAGTGTATGTATACTTGTAACTATTATTCAAGAAAGTATATACAAGCTTTGAGATCTCTCCTTACATGGTATCAGAGCCAACCGGTCTCCTCCTTGGGTATCCGGCCTAGCCCATTTCTATCTGCCTATCTTCCTTGTCTGTCCGCGCGGCTTCCCTTAGCTGCGGACTCTTGCGGCCTCTTTTCTACCCGCCTCCATCTCTGCTTCTCTCGTGGCTTCCACCTCCTCCTTCCTACCACCTCTCCTTTTATAATCCTCTCTCACATGGGTCCACCTTCTGTTTTCCTTCTCTACCCGCGCGGGCTCTTTCTATCCGTTGCGACCTCTCCTATCTGTTGTCCGCTGCGGGCTCTCTCGCATCCTACTCCCGGCTTCCTCCCTCTGCCTAATCTGCTCGAGTTCTCTAACTCGCGGACTCTTCTTCTGAACGCTCGAGTTCTCTACTCGCGGCCTCTTCCGCTTGCCGCTCGAGTTCTTTCGTCGCGACCTGCTCTTCCTACTCGCTGATCGCAGCTCGCCGCGACCTGCGTTCCTACTCGCCGCGACCTGCCTCCTGCTCGCCGCGACCTGCCTCCTGCTCGTCGCGACCTGCCTCCTGCTCGTCGCGACCTGCTCTCCTGCTCGCCGCGACCTGCTCTCCTGCTCGCCGCGACCTGCTCTCCTGCTCGCCGCGACCTGCTCTCCTGCTCGCCGCGACCTGCTCTCCTGCTCGCCGCGACCTGCTCTCCTGCTCGCCGCGACCTGCTCTCCTGCTCGCCGCGACCTGCTCTCCTGCTCGCCGCGACCTGCTCTCCTGCTCGCCGCGACCTGCTCTCCTGCTCGCCGCGACCTGCCTCCTGCTCGCCGCGACCTGCCTCCTGCTCGCCGCGACCTGCCTCCTGCTCGCCGCGACCTGCTCTCTTGCTCGCCGCGACCTGCTCTCCTGCTCGCTGCGACCTGCCTCCTGCTAGCCGCGACCTCCTCTCCAGCTCGCCGCGACCTCCTTTCCTGCTCGCCGCGACCTTCCTCTCCTGCTCGCCACGACTTGCCTTTTTTACTCGCTGCAATCTCGCCTTCCCGCAGCTAGCGTTCTCCTCTCTGTCCTTAGCCGCATCCTGGTCGCGACCTTGTTTGTCGCTGGTGTACTCGCCGAGACCGTGTGGCTATCTTCTCTGCCGGCTTCTCCCTAGTCGCATTCTGGTCGCGATCTCCTGATCGCTGGTGTGTCCACCGAGACCGTGCGGCTGCCTATTCTAACCGCCCGGTCTCTTTTGCTGGCCGCGCATGGCTTCCGATAATTCCGCTACTACTTATGCTCCACCCGCCCGTGCGGCTGCCACGACTTCCGAACTCCGTGATTAGTTACGGATTACTACCATCTCCCTAACTGGAAAACGGAATTTCGTCGAGTGGGTTCACTCGGTTCGCCGTGTTCTGCAGACGAAGGGTATTCTTCACCACTTGACCCGCGTTACTCCAACTGCTCCCTCCAATGACTGGTTTCGCGATGATGGTCGGGTCCAGTCCTGGCTTCTAAACTCTATGGATTCTGAGCCCTACCGGATGGCCATGTATCATGACACGGCTAAGTCCATGTGGTAGGAGCTTCACGCTTTTTACTCTGGCCATGACAGCCTACAACACCTATATGATATCATTTCCGATCTTCAGAATCTTACCCCTGGTGCTCCTGGTGATATGCTCTCCTTTGTGGCTAAAGCCAAGAGTTTGGCAGAAGCTTGGATTCAACATCAGCCTCCTACTACCGATCTAACCACTCAACACAACCAGAAAGAAGCTGTCGTCGTCGCCATGATGATGTCCCGGGTTCCTCCCCACCTGCATAGTATTCGGGCTCAGATTCTATCCTCCGCCACAACTCCTTCACTGTCTGATGTCTGCTCCATGCAGCTAAAAGTCACGCCTCCCTCGGAGGCTGCTCCTGTTTTTTCCCCGGCTCTTCTTAAGCAGCCTCTCCTTTCGACCCCTCCTCGTTGATCTTCCACTCGGGGGGGCCGACCACCGTATCGGGGACGAGGACGTGGTGGTCGCTCTTCTATGAAATGCACCTACTGTGCTCGGGATAATCATCTTGAAGCTACCTGCTACCGCAAGCATGGCCTACCTCCTCACCTTACTGCTACTATATCTGCTGCTCTGGCTTCAACTGGGTCTTCTGCCACTGATCCGGCTACTACTCGCCAAGACATTGATGAGCTCCGCACCCAACTTCAACAGCTTCAGGGTGCCCCCAGCCGCTCCTCCGGCTCTGTTGCGTCCTCTTCTGCGGAAGGTATAACCTGTCTCTCTCATAATCCTTGCTGGATCGTTGATTCCGGCGCTACTCACCATATTACCTCCCAGAAGCCCACAGAGTACCGACAGACGCCTCATCCTGCTTGCATCACTGTGGCCAACGGTGACACCCTGCCAGTCTCTGGCTCCGCTGCTCTCTTTCTCTTTCATCGGTTCTTCACGTCCCGGGGTCTCCTTTCAATTTATTATTTGTTAGTCGTCTCACACACGACCTTGATTGTCAGATTACCTTTTCACCTTCTTCTTTTCTTATGCAGGATCGCCGCACCCGGAGTACCATTGGTGAGGGGCAGCTGTTGAATGGGTTGTACATCTTGGATATCCCACCTACTCTTCTCTCCGCCGTCTCCACTGTTGATTGGCATCGCCTCCTTGGGCATGCTCCCCTTCCGGTTCTCAAGCGGGCTCTTCCTAATGTTCCTCTCCGGGAGTTCTCCTGTGAATCTTGTATCTACGGCAAACAACATCGTTCCTTTTTCCCCACTGCCTGTACCAGAAGTAGTACTCATTTATCTTTAATTCATTTTGATGTATGGGGTCCTTATAGAGTTACCAGTATTTTTGGCTTTCTCTATTTTGTCACGTTCATTGGCGATTACTCGCGTACCACATAGCTCTATTTACTACATGATCGAACTGAACTTATCTCTGTGTTTCGCGCCTTTTTACTTGAGATGCGTACGCAGTTCGTCACCCCCCTCAAAGTCATTCGCACTGATAATGCTCGCGAGTATACGGGTCGCACCTTCTCCAATCTCTGCACCGAATTTGGTGTCATCCATAAAACTTCATGTGCGTACACCCCTCAGCAAAACGGGGTGGCGGAACGCAAAAATCGTTATCTTGTCGATGTTGCGTGCTCCCTTATGATCCAAATGCACGTTCCAATTGAATATTGGAACTTTGTTGTACCCACCGTCTGTCATCTCATCAACCGTCTTCCCTCGTCTGTGCTTAATTTTGCCTCACCCATCCAACTCCTCTATCCCTCCACCAACCTCACCTACCTCACACCGCGGATCTTTGGGTGTGTTTGCTATGTCCACCTTCTTGGCCCTCCTTCCGACAAACTTGTTCTTCGGGCCGTCAAATATATGTTTGTTGGCTACTCCCGCACTCAAAAGGGGTACGTCTGCTACTCTCCTTCTGACGGCAAGTTGGTTGTTTCTGCGGATGTCACCTTCTGCAAAGACCATCCCTTCCACTTACCTAGCACCACCTCGTCTTATGCTCCCTCTATTCCCCGGCCTGTCATACCGGTCACGCCATCTTTGCCGTCCTCTTCCACCTCTCCCCCCGTTCCTCCTCGGGTTCCTCCACCACTTATCCGTGTTTACTCTCGTCGCCCATCCAAGGATGCTCCCGTGACCCAGCTCCCCGCTACCAGCAATACCTCGGCCACGGCAGATCCCGCTCCCGTCTCTACAGCTTATCCCTTGGCCAACTACGTCTCTCTCCATCGGCTGACGCCGCCTCTCTACGCATTTGCCACCTCTCTTTCCTCTATTTTTATACCTAACACTGTGCAGGAGGCTCTTCAACACCCAGGGTGACGGGCCGCTATGAACGATGAAATGCGGGCTCTCTGGGCTAACCAGACCTGGGATCTGGTTCCTCTTCCTGCAGGCCACACCTCTGTTAGCTGCAAATGGGTCTTTGTCATTAAACATGCGGCGGATGGAATTGTCGACCGTCTGAAGGCCCGCCTTGTGGCACGGGGCTTTACTCAGCAACATGGCCTTGATTACGAGGAAACCTTCTCTCCCGTGGCAAAATTGAACACGGTCCGCGTTCTTCTCTACTTGGCTGTTCATCGTCACTGGCCACTTTATCAGCTGGATATTAAGAATGTCTTCCTCAACGGCGATCTACAGGAGACAGTTTATATGCAGCAACCTCCCAGGTTTGAGACCGCGGGGGAGTCTTTGGTATGTCACCTTCGGAAATCCATTTATGGTCTCAAACAGTCCTCGCGTGCGTGGTTTGAAACATTCAGTAAGGTGGTCTGTGCGAGTGGCTTCACTCGGAGCTCGGCTGATTTTTCTCTCTTCACCCGACATCGATCAACCGGGACTGTGATTCTCCTGTTCTACGTTGATGATATCCTGATTACTGGCGACGATACGGCAGGAATACAACAGATCAAGGAACAGTTAAATTCCGCCTTTCAGACCAAAGATCTGGGCAACCTTCGGTACTTTTTTGGCCTCGAGGTCGCACGACGCTCTGATAGTCTTGTGTTATCTCAAAGGAAGTACTGTATGGACCTCCTTCATGATGCAGGTTATTCTGGGTGCAAACCTGCGGAGACTCCTATGGACGCCAAACACAAGCTCTCGGCTCATAGCTCTGACTCTGACAAGCTGCTTACAAATCCGGAATATTACAGACCCTTGGTTGGGAAGCTGATCTACCTTTCGGTGACTCGACCGGACATCTCATTTGTTGTGGGAGTTGTGAGTCGGTTCATGCACGCTCCTCGGACATCTCATCTTCAAGCTGTCGAACGCATCCTTCGATATCTCAAGATCGCCCCCGGACAAGGACTCGTGTACAAGCCATTCACATCTCTATCTCTTGTCGTGTATTCTGACGCTGACTATGCGGGATCTATTGATGATAGGCGCTCCACAACTGGGTTTTGTACTTACTTTGGTGGACACCTCATAACTTGGCGTAGCAAGAAACAGACTGTGATTGCGCATTCTTCTGCTGAAGCCGAGTACCGGACTATGTCTTCTGTTGTTTCTGAGCTAACTGGCTTGAAGGTCTTCTGGGAGACTTGGGTGTTCGTCTCTCATCTCCGGCAACCTTATTTTGTGACAGTCAGGCAGCAATTCATATTGCCAAGAATCCGATTTTTCACGAACGCACAAAGCATATCGAAGTTGACTGCCATTTTACCCGGGAAAAGGTACAGTCAAAGAAGATAGATTTGGAGCATGTTCCTGCTACCGACCAAGTTGCGGACATCCTCACGAAAGTTCTCTCCAGGCCGCTATACTATCAGTTTTTATCCAAGCTTGGTGCCTACGACTTGTATGCTCCAGCTTGCGGGGGAGTGTTAGAAAAGCCAAATTAAGGGCCCATGTTTTTCTCCTTTCTCTCTCTGTGTATTAGTCTCACATCATGTATTAGGATTTCTCTCTTCATTCTTCTCCTATATAAGTGTATGTATACTTGTAGCTATTATTCAAGAAAGTATATACAAGCTTTGAGATCTCTCCTTACAGTATGCAGTATGCTAGTTTTTTGTGGAAACCACCTGTTACCACACATCTTCCCAAAATCTCGAGGTGATAGGAAGGGGGGACGGGGGTACATAAACACCAAGGACCACCCGCTGTAGGCGATGTGGGACTAATCCATCCACGGGATGGCGGGGATATTCCGTCACACGGGGGGCCCACCGGGGTCAACACCCAGACCTGGAACGCGATGGGGAAGCCCAAATATGCGGTCCCACACACACCCAATCCCGCTGGACCATGGTTCTCAACACACCCCCGCAGCGGGATGACTTTGATATCATGTGGAAACCACCCGTCACCACACATCTTCCCAAAACCCCGAGGTGATAGGAAGGGGGGACGGGGGTACATAAACACCAAGGACCACCTGATGCAGGCGATGGGGGACTAATCCATCCACGGGATGGCGGGGATATTCCGCCACACGGGGGGCCCACCGGGGTCAACACCCAGACCTGTAACGCGATGGAGAAGCCCAAATATGCGGTCTCACACACACCCAATCCCGCTGGACCTTGGTTCTCAACATTTTTTTAATACATCCTCTCTCGATGTCCTTATTATATTTTTTTTGGCAATTGCTTCCAATAGTGGTGTCTTTTGGGGGTTTTTTATAACCTCAATCCTTCCATGATCTCCCAAGTAAGCTTGGATGCTCATGCTTTGTGAACTTCAATTGGTCTTATTAATTAATCCTTAACGAATTTGTTTAACTTTGAATGCTATATTCAAGGATAGCAAATTGCATATTCTAATACCTCAGCTATTTATGTAATGGCTTTTTGGGTTTTGTTCAAATCCTTTGCATCTCCCCCTCTACTGACTTCCTCCAAGATTTTCTTTTTGCTTGAGTCTGTACTTACAGTTTTTCTTTTAGTTATTTCTCAATTTCTAAAACACTTACAATTACATTGACCTGTGCCCTCAGTTTTTTTATTAAAAACTTACTTAATATTCATAGAATTACTGCAACAATACTAGTAAAATAGTTCAATAATGAATACAACAAAGGTAATGTGAACTCAATTGATTCAACTATATGTTCAAAGTCTAAGGCTTCGTTTGATGGGTTGGTGGCAGTCGTGAACGCAGTGATAATGAACCGTCGTTCGTGAACGTCCGTCCTCGCCTAAAAAAAATTCATACATTTTATGTTCAAAACTAGTTTATTTTCTTGATAGCGGTCATAACCTATGTCTTGTCAAACATAATTTTTGATAATGGCGTGCAAATAAGTTGCGCCAAATGAAGCCTAAGTTGATGCATTAGAACTTCCTAACTCTACAACTAGTCAAAAGAGCGGCTTTTTTGAAGAATACACCACCCAATATTCACGTTTTGTCAATTTGCACCCTAAATATTCTAATATTGCACATTGCACCCCCCAATATGCTTTCCTTAGCAATTTGCACCCCAAGGCTTATTTTGCAGGGGTAATGTTGTCTTTATTCAAAAAATAACTTAACCCCCGTTAGGTCTTCGCTACTTTCCATTTTCCATTTTCTATTTCATTAAGTCGGGCTTCTCTCCGCTTCCGCCGACACTCTCCCGATGCCCTCACCGCCGATGTCGTCACCGCCGACGCAAAGCATGCTTCATCGTCTGACATTGTCCATGGATTATTCTTTGGCCAACTGAAGGGAGTGTCGGAGTCCGCATTTTCCTGTCCCGACAACCCTAGGTAAAAGCCCGATTTGTTTACTGTTCATTTTTTTTAGTTCCATTTCTTCAAAGTTTACCATTCTCGGTCTTGAACTCTCTCCCTCGATTTGAGCATGGATATCAGGATTTCTAAAAGTCATCACTGAGGCTACAATCGATGGTTGATAGCAGCTTATTTATGTATAAGGTTCCAGTGGGTGTTCCTGCATGCATGCACCACTTTATAACTTGTTTATGATCATTGGGGCTCGCTTCATTGTCTTCATCATTGCTATTTGCACTACTCTATAACAAAAGTACCGAGGAGTTGCAGTATAAAAATGGAGGCAACTCGAGCAAAATAGCAAAAGCAAGTTTTTTTGTACACCTAACCATTAAAATTAGAGGAACCTATTAGGAATTTTGTACACCTAACCATTAAAATTAGAGGAACCTGTTAGCAAAATGGCAAAAGTACTTTAATAAAGTCAGTTATCATATTTTTCTGGTTTTCATTCCATATATATAGGAGACAATTAGAGGAACTGTTAGGAATTTTGAGAGTTTAGACATATGGAATATGATGTTAATAGAGCAAATCGCGATCTCAAGTATAATATGTCCAGATTTCATTTTTTTAGGTGCAGCAGTTACAGATTTCAATCTACAGCTCTCTTTTGACCGATTTTTTCAAATTATGACAGATATACATTTCATCCATTATTTTTTTATTTCAGTTATAGTTCATTTTAAATTTGCTACAGTCAAATTTAGTAATGGTGAGCAATATTATTATTCTAGATCTAGATTGGGAAAATGTTATAGTTGAAGAAAATAGTTTACCAGAGACGTTAAATAGTAGCAGTGATTCAGTGAGTTCCGTAGAATAATCTGATGACAGTGATTTTTCTGATGATTTGGTAGATAGCGATTTTGAATGGGATGATGTAATGTTTGATCAAAGTATCGACTCTGAAATTGAGTTGGTTGGTGGAAGTGTGGAACAGAGGCGGCCAAAACAAATTGTAGCATAAATGTTGGCATACATATTAGAGAGTTTGGTGATCGCTCTTCCTCAATTTCTCTGAGAGAGAAAAGTATTCAAGTTTACCAAGCCAATGCAAACGAACATGATTTTCAGTTTCATGTGGGGATGTGTTTCAATAGTTCTTCTAAATTTAGAGATGCAATGAGAATGTACGCTACAGTACAAGGGAAGCCAATTAAATTTACCAAAAACTACAGTGATAAAATTCAAGTTAGTTGTGATTATGGTTGGGTTTTGTTTGCCTCCTATATTTCGAATAATGAAAAAATATTTCAAGTGAAGACAATTAAAGGAGATCATACATGTTGTCGGGTTCCAAGTTCCAAACATTGTAGTGCTAAATTCCTTGCAAGACTGTTCGGAGGAAGGTCGGAAGGCGGCCACAACATGCAAGACGAATGGAGGAAGAGGAGCTGGAAACTCAAAAATATGGCATAAAGAGACATGGCTTGAAATACTCTTGTTCACGTTGTGGGATGAGAGGACATAACAAAAGCAATTGTGGAGTAGTTCCTATATCCTCGACTACATCATCGGCTAAAAAACTCAAAAATCCGGTATGTAAAAAACATTTATATAATTGGGTTATATTTCATTTAACTTTTTTTCAGGCAAAATTTTTCTTAGGTATTCAATATGTTATAAATTATAAAAAAATTATATTTAGTCAACATGTTTAATTCTAAAATCTTAATGTTAATTTGCAGGTCCGGAACTAGATGCAATTTTGAAGACGAATTTGGTGTTTTGATGGTTACTAAAAAATCATGTTATTTTAGGGTTGTATTTTGTTATGAGGTTAACTGCATGTGTTATGATGTATTTTGCAATGAAAGAAACTTCTGTATTATCATGTATTTTACTATGAGACTAACTTTTGTACAATGATGTTAGTTTGGTAATCTGTTAGTGTTCTTTATGTGTTATAATGTATTTTGTTATACATCATGTTACATAAATTTTGATGACTTTAATGTATTTTGTAATGTGTTAAAATGTATTTTAACGGATTTGCTAAATTTTATGATCTGTTCGCCGAATTAGAAAAAATCTCCATTGAAAACCCGATCAAAAATTTTTTGCTAAATATTGATGGTTCCAATAATCCTGCCAGAACATATTGGAAATCCGGTCAAAAATGAAATCCGGCCAAAAACGAAATCCGATCAAAACATATTTTGCTAAATTTCGATATATCTTTGATTGCAAGGATGTTTCATCGGACAAAAATGAAATCCGGCCAAAAATCCGGCCAAGATGAATTTTGGTTTTGATGAATTTCCGCCAAAAAACCGGGCTATCAAGAAATAATATAGCACAGATTTTGCTGAATTCGGCGAAAATACCCCCCTTTAGATATGAACTAGGGTGCAAAACGCTCATAAAATGTATATTGGTGGTGCAAGATGCAATATTAGAATATTTTGGATGTAATTCGTCAAAACGGGCATATTGGGGGGTGCAGTATGCCAAAAAGCCTCAAAAGGGCAGCGATTTTGTTAGTGCGATATTCTATAAACTCAAAAAGCTACAGAAGTCAGCTGAATGAGCTTATAAAGATTATCAAAAGACAGAGTAGACGTAAGAAAAAAGAGACAACGGATGCTCACCATAAAACCCCACGACCCCATTGGGAACGAAGAACATGAGGAATATAACAACGCACCAGCAGAAGATCTTAGCCATCCAGCCTCCATGGTGCAGACGATCACGCGGATCCTTCTGGTTCTTAATCCCGACCATTAAAACAGCCAAGATGGTGAAGAACAAAAAATTCCCCAGGCTCACCCTCAGAACCGCATCCGTCTGGAACCACTCTTTATCCGGCGTTTTGTGAAAGTGATTGATCCCTTCAGAGAAGAAAAGAGGCACAAGTGAAGAACAAGGGTTAGGGTTTGAAGAGAGGTGCGCAGTAGAAATATGTACAGGGAAGGCTCTCCATTATAGGGGCGGCGACCTCGCGGAGGATCCAGGAGAAGATGAGAGACAAGGCGAAGAGGCCGCAGTAAGCGATCCGGGCAGAACGGCGGCCGATGCTGCCGACGGCTGACCGACAAGCCTCGCACGCGCAGGCGGCGCAGCAAGAGGCGAGGCACGACGCCGCCCACATCTTCGATCGAACTAATTAACACGTAATTCTTCTGCACTTACGCTTCTGAATCGCTTGAGCAGAAAAAAAAAGTGGAGGGTGAAGAAGAAACTTGGGAAGGGTATCAGGAAATAACGAAAGATATGTTAATATTATATATTGTAAATCATTCTTTATTGTTTTATGTTTAGTCTCACATCGTCTGTGGTGTTTTTTCTTTCTCCTCTTCTCCTATATGTAGACCCCAAGGGTCTTTGTTTTACACTTGAATAAGAAGGCTATTGCTATTTCTAACATGGTATCAGAGCCAGGTTCCATCCAGTTTCTGTCCGGTTCCGTCTGGTCTGCCCATGAGCTCTGTATCCCGGTTCCGTCCGGTCAATCCATGCTATGGGCGAGGGGGGATGTTAATAATAGTCCCACACCGCCAATCCGCTCTGGTCTGATCTGTTTATATGGCAAGGCAATCCTCACCTGTTGAGCCGGTTTTTCAGGTTGAGTTAGGCCAAACCTCATCTGTGATTCTCAGTCCGCAAGACAGGAAGGCCGATCCATTCAGGATTTCTTTACAAGGATGAGCACCTTCTGGCATGAATTGGACTCTATGATTCCCTTACCCTGCTGCTGTGCTCGCTCCTTGGAGTTTCAGCGTCATCTTTCTGAAGGTCATCTCCATCAGTTCCTCGCTGCTCTGCGACCCGAGTTTGCTCTTCTTGCTGCTCAGCTTCTTCATCGAGTTCCTCTTCCCACTTTGGATGAAGCTCTGATTGCTCTTCTTGATGAAGAGACTCGCCTTCGTCCTCCTTTGGATCCTTCGCCCCCTCCTGGGGTTGACACCGTCCTTGCAGTTCGATCGCGAGACAGCTCTATTACCTGTCACTATTGTAAAAAGGTGGGTCACATGAAGTTTGACTGCCCCTCCCGTCCCCCGCGTTATGATGACCACCGTCGCAACACTCGTGGTCGGGGTCGGGGTCGTGGCCCCAGTTCCACTCCCACCGCTGCAGCTGCTACAGATCGTCTCCAACGTCTTGAGGAGTTACTTCTTCAGTCACCCCTGCTTCAGGGCGCCACACCTCCAGCTCACAGCCTGTTTGTTGCTCCTGGTACTCCTATTGTTCGGGCTCCCCCAACTGCGTCTTGGTATTTTGATTCTGGGGCCTCCTGCCCCTCACCAACGATTCCACCCATCTCATGCACTGTACCTCCCCACCCACTCACCTTCAAGTCACCACTGCTGACGGGGGCACTGTCCCCATTCGGCGGTCCGGCTCGATTACACCACAATCTGCTCCCTCTGGACACCTTACCCTCTCCAACATCCATCATGCCCCTCGCCTCCACATGAACCTTATTTCTGTTAGCTCTCTTTGTGATCTTGGCCTAACTGTTCTCTTTTCCTCCTCTGATTGTGTTGTGCAGGATTCACGGACGGCTCAGAGGATTGGACGGGGCCGTAGGACTGGTGGTCTGTATCAGCTGGAGTATCTTCACGTTCTATCTGCAGTGTCTTCATCCCCTTCTGTTCTTTCTGTTACCTCTGATGCCGACTTGTGGCACAGACGTTTAGGTCATTTATCCGGTGACCGACTCCGAAGTGTTATCCGTTCTGGAGCTTTGTGTAACACCCCCTATCCGTCGCATAGCATATAACAGTAGGTCCGGCCGGGGCCCGACGCCATATACCACAGACAGACCGGGTGGTTACGTATGGAAACCATCCAACCAATCTCAATGTCCTACACAGAGCATTCTAGCGGAAGCAGTTTATAAAAGTTATAAACCAGAACCCAGCATTAAGCACGAATGTCCACTAGTACAAAGTAGGAATGTTATACAAAAATACCCAAAACCGGCCTTAAGGCCTTACAAAAATGTTTCACTTGAATATTACATGTTTTACAAACCACGGCACGCAGGCCGGTCATACATGAATAATGCAGTAAACACTTCTACTTGGGCCTTCGAGGGCCAGCTTCGCAAAAAGGGCTTTAGCCCGCTATTGACCGCTTGGTCCAGCCGCACCTGCAAGCAACAAACCACCGCACGGTGGCAAAACAAGGCAACGGTCAGCAATGCTGACCAAATTATAACGATCCCGCCCCCAACTCGGGGCGGCGATGCTCCTTCCCTGCATTTCATTAGCATAAGCGAGCAAAGTATATATCCATAGCCATTTCATCACAGACGTTGGCTCGCACGACCACACGCCCCGTGCACTCAGGGCACATTCTCGGTGAACCGGTCTATGTCGCGTCAATTTAAGGCACCAACATTCCGGACTCACCACCGCCAACTGACGGCCAAACCTATGAGCAATTTGTCTTCCTGGCATTGGTCACGTCAATTTAAGCCATCAACCGTCGAAGACCCTACTCTATGCCAACGGTAAGTGTCACGTGCCTTTAGGTCTCTTTAACCGAACGACATAGAACGGGTACGGTTCCATCTAACCCGTGCTCACATCGCAACGACAATTTAAGCCATATGCGCGGGTCAAACTTCCACCGAGTCCCGTGTCCATCACAAATCACATAACCCAGTTATGTTCAAGTTGGCTCTCAGGCCACCAAGTTGGCAAGATCTCGTATCCGCCCAGTTTTCCGGGTGCACCTTTGGGTTAGTCCCCAAGGCTCCCTGCTGCAATCTACCGCGTAGAAAACCCGAAAAACAACCAATAGCACGGAGTCTTCTCCGGCCTTATGCAATGCAACATCACCGATCCAGACCAACATGTCCGGGTAGGCTTCACACATCATGCCTATGTCCGTTCTCGCATACAGACTCTAAACAACGGGGACTTCACATATCTACCCGAAGGAACGCCTCCAACTCTCCACAAACTCGCGAGAGCGGGCTTCCTATGCTAGGAAAGAGAGCTATTCATGCTCAAGATGAGGATCGTTACCCTTGAGTTCCTCTTTGGCGCCATTGAAAAGTGATCGGATGGAAATCACCGCACTTGCGTTGCCTCCGTGGATCCGGAGTCGGCTTGCGATTCGGAGCTCCGAAGCTCCTCCAATGGCGGATCTAGCTCCTTCTTCTTCCCTTAGCTCTCCTCTCTCTCCAAGGATTTAGAAAGAGAACAAGTGAAGAAAAGTAAGGGTTTTATAAGTCAAAACCCGGGTATATCCCTTCAGGAACAACCCCCAGCCGTTGGATCTTCAGTCAAAGAAATGAACGGCTTCGATTCGGGGCTGAAATGCCCAATCTGGACCGAACACGGCCTGGCACACGCCCGTGTCCAGGGCCGTGTGCCGCATTCGCCGTCAAAATCGAATCACCTGGAACCTCACACGGGTATCGAACACGCCCGTGTTCGAGCTGACACGCCCGTGTTCCACCTGACACGCCCGTGTTCCACCTGACACGACCGTGTGGCCGGCCGTGTACCCCATGATCTTTCCCCTTTTTCAACCCGAGCACTGCACGGGTTCTAGGACACGCCCGTGTCCTGACCCGTGTCACTTTGACACGCCTGGACCCCAGGCCGTGTACACGGTCTCGACATTTCGTCGCGTGAAGATCGACGACTTGATGACACGGCCTCGGACACGCCCGTGTCCTAGGCCGTGTGCCTTGTCTCGACGATCGTCGAGCGAATCTCGACGACTCCCCGGGACGATCGTCGACACGGGTCGACACGCCCTGCGACACGCCCGTGTCGCGGGCCATGTGCCCAGTCTCGACGAATCGTCGAGTATAGCTCGACGACTCCGCGGCTAAGTGTCGACACGGGTCGACACGCCCTGCGATACGCCCGTGTCGCAGGCCGTGTGCCCATACTCAGCGAATCGTCGGGAAAATCTCGACGACTTCGCGGCTAAGTGTCGACACACGCTTGACACACCCTGGGACACGCCCGTGTCCCAGGCCGTGTGCCTTCAGCCAGAACCCAAACTGGCCCAAAACGTCCCCCTTCGCTCCTTTAAGTTTCGGGGCGTTACAACTCTACCCCCCTTAAAAGAATTTCGCCCACGAAATTACATAAGGGAAAGACATACATAACAAAATTTGTACCTGAGCGGAACAACTCCGGATACTCGTCAAGCATAGTCTGCTCTCGCTCCCAAGAGAGCTCCTCACGACCGCAATTGTCCCACCGGACCTTGACCATCCTGATCTCTTTATTGCGTAGCCGCTTGACCTCCGAGTCTTCAATCCGCACGGGCTTGACCTTTGTCGTTAGCCCACTATCCACCGGCACTTGATCAACCGCGATCACTTGCGTAGGATCTTGCACCGCCTTCCGAAGCACCGAAATGTGGAATACATCATGTAAACCACTTAGCTCCACTGAAAGCTTCAACCTATAGGCCGCTTCACCAACTCGCTCCAGAACCTCAAACGGTCCAAGGTACCTCGGGCTTAGCTTTTTCAATCGTCGCACCTGCGAGACACCCTTGAACGGCTTGATCTTTAAGTATACATAATCGCCCACAGCGAACTCCACGTTCCTGTGCTTGGCATTATAGTACTTTGCTTGCCGGTCCTGAGCGATAAGCAACCTCTCCCGAATGGTTCTCACCAAAGAAGTAGCATCCTCCACTTCCGATCGCTTATACAACTTTGACTCACCCGTTTCTAACCAAGACAACGGCGTGCGACATCTTCTACCATATAGGGCCTCGAAGGGCGCCATCTGAATACTCGCTTGGTAGCTGTTGTTGTATGCGAACTCCACCAAATAAAGGTGGTCCTCTCATTGCTTTCCAAAATCCAAGACACACATGCGGAGCATGTCTTCCATTGTTCTATTGACCCTCTCGGTCTGCCCATCCGTTTGCGGATGGAAGGCTGTGCTGAATTTCAGCATTGTTCCCAACATTTGCTGCACAAGCCTCCAATCATTGGACGTGAACCGCCCATCTCGGTCACTCACGATGCTGCGGGGCACACCATGAAGCCGCACTATGTTATCCACATAAAGCTTTGCCAACTTCTCCACCGGATCATCCTTCCTATGCGGAATAAAATGCGACACCTTCGTTAATCGATCAACAACCACCCAAATGGCGTCGTTTCCCTTTTGCGACCTTGGCAAACCGTGCACAAAGTCCATAGAGATGTCGTCAAATTTCCACTCCGGAATAGGCAAGGACTTAAGAAATCCTCCCGGCTTTTGGCACTCCGCCTTAACCAAGGCGCAAGTTTTGCACTTCGCTACGTATAGCGCCACATCCTTCTTTAAACCCGGCCACCAAAACAGTTTCTTCACATCACGGTACATCTTTGTGCTCCCCGGGTGAATCGAGTACTTGGTATGGTGCGCCTCGTACAACAACTCCACCCGTAAATTGTCCACACAAGGGACGCACAGACGACCGTCTTTCCACAGCAATCTGTCCTGTTGGAACACCCTATTACTAATTTGGGTCAGGATCACTATGTCTGTAGGAATCTTTGTTTGATCTTCTGTATAGCTTAATAGGTCAATTAGAATTGAGTCTAAGGGTTAGAAGTCTAGGTTTGGAAGCTGCCCTGAAGACCAGGATTCTCAGTCTGGAGACTAAGTCTGATCGTCGAGCTCAGCACGACGATTCGTCGAACTCCGGTCGACGATCGTCTAGCTCAACTTCGACAGATCGTCGAACTCCATTCGACGATCGCTGAGCTCAACTTCATAATATCGTCGAACTCCATTCGACGATCGCTGAGCTCAACTTCATAATATCGTCGAACTCCATTCGACGATCGGTGAGCTCAGGTCGACGATTTTGACTCTGCATTAGATCTTTATCTCTGAGCTCAGTTCAACGATCTTTGAGCTCAGATCGACGATTATTTTGCTGCTTAAGATTTCCAGATCGCTGAGCTCAGCTCGACGATAGCAGAGCTCAGTTCGACGATTGCAGATAACTTCCAGAATTCAAATTCAAATCAGTTAGGAGTTATTCTGCAATTAATTCAGAGATTTGCTAGCCGTTTTCATTCAATTCTGGACCAAGTTTCAAGGGATTTTTCAAGGAATAATTCTGTGAACTTTCATCTAGAAGAGATTATGCAATTAAGGATGCAATCAATGCAGACCAACGACTATCCTTGACAGAGAATAATATTCTATTCTGTAACAGAGAATAAAATACAGAATGTTTTTTGAATCTCAACCAACAACAAGAAGAACAGAGCACACACAATACAGATTACAGAGACAACCTCAAAAATCTTCTGTCAAAAAGAATTCTGAAGAACACTCATCCAAGGAGATCAAGTTTTCAAATCTTCAGATCTCTTTTAGTTTTCAAAGTGTTCAAGGCCAACATATTCCAGACTCCAGACATTCAACATTTCAGCTATTGCTGGAATCATCTTTTGCTGGAGTTCAACCTTTGAAGGCCTATCACCCTCAGCAAAGCTTTTCTTCCTGAAGATCTCAAGGATTCAGGGGGAGCTTTGACATCAATCCACATAGTCTTCTCAGTTGTTTGAGAAAGAGAAGACTGCCATCACTCTCTCACCCCCACTCTGTAAAGGGTTTTTCAAACTCCCTTCAAAAGTTTGAATCTGGTTTTTGAGCACCTTGTCAAAAGCTCATTGGTGGCAAGACACCTGATCAAAAAATCTGCTTTGGTTTTTGAGCACCTTATCAAAAGCTCATTGGTGCCCAGGACACCTGATCAACTCATCCTGCAGTGGATTCCTACCTAGGGTGGTAGAAGAGTGGATGTACCCAAATTTGGGGAACCACTATATTCCCTTGTGTCATCTGGTTTTGGCTTGCTTTCTTTTTGTTTCTGGCCTTGATTTTTCTGTGCTTAGTTTTTGCATAGCTTAGTACTGTGATTAGATTTATTTCTGCTTCCCTGCTCACACATATTACAACAATTGTTGTAAAAGTTTGTAAAAGTTTGTAAAAGTTTTTAAAGCACCATATACTCTATTCACCCCCCTCTAGAGTATATCAGATCTATTTGCACTTTCAATTGGTATCAGAGGCAGGTTGGTTAAACATACCATATCTGATTGGTTGTACAGGCTAACACCTGAACCCCAAGATCCCAAACTAGATCTGTGTTTCTTTGGTATTTTATTATTAGATTTTGTTTGCACAAATCATGGCCCAAAACAAAGATTATGCTAGCACCAGACCTCCAGTGTGCAATCTTTCCAAGTTTGCACTTTGGAAGGCAAGGATTAGACTTTACATGAATTCTATTGACGAAGATATCTTTAATTCTGTTTTGACAGTGTGTCCAAGACCCCCAGAGAGCACAAGCACAAATGCTGTGCCACCTCCATCAGGAACAGATGCTGACATCAAGAGATGGAAAGTAGCTGATGCCAAGGCTATGAATATTCTAGCCCAGACAATGTCAGATGACATATTTCAAAAGGTAGCTGAATGTAATTCAGCCAAGGAAATTTGGGACAAGCTCTCAGAAATAGTCTCAGGCTCAGCTGATGAAAGAAAGGACAGAAGATCCCATCTCATCTCTCAATATGAGAACTTCAAGAAGAGAGAGACTGAGTCAGTGGGAGACATGTATAACAGACTAAGTCTAATTGTCAGTGAACTGAGGACATTGGACAAAGAGATCTCTCTAACAGAACTTAATGACAAGATCCTAATGTGCTTCCCCAGCACTTGGGATTCAAGAATCTGGCCAATTAAAGATGCCAGAAGTCTGAATGAGATCACCACTGAAGCTTTGTTGGGTAAGCTCAAATCTTATGAGCTACTCATCAAGAACAGAGAGGAAGAACAGAAGGCTGCTTCACCAGCCACAAGAAAAGAGAAGACCATAGCATTCAAGGCAACTGAGGATCTGCCTGAAGATAAAGCTACAGGCAATGATGAACTACTCAGCTTGTTGGCCAAAAGATTCTACAAGATGGCCAGAAAGGACTTCAGAAGAAGATCATACAAGGAGCAGGATAAGCCAAGGTATGACAAGTCCATTGGTAATAACAAAGACATTATTTGCTTTGGTTGCAGGAAACCAGGGCACATAGTTCCTGACTGTCCAGAGAACAAGAACAAGGACAGAAGGGACAGAAAAGAAAGAAGGAAGGAGAAAGACTCCAAAAGAAATGGCAATAGCAAACCTTCCTCAAGCAAAATAAGCATACAAGGAAATGGTTTGTTGCTGAATCCTGGAGTGAGACTGAAGAGGAGTCAGAAGCCTCTTCCAGCTCCAGTGATGATGAGGATGATGCAGAAGAAAAGGAGTTCTGCATGATGGCAATCAATGCCTCACAACACAATTCAGAGGAAGAGGAGTCAGAGTCAGACTCAGAGACTCAACCTGAAGAAGATCAGGTAATTAGTTCTTTTGATTTTACTTCAGAAGATTTTAAATCTGAATTTAAAGCACTGTGTTTAGACCTGCTAAAATCTGAGAAAGAGATTATCTCTCTCAGAAATCAATTATCTGAACACAATGTTTTAAAGTCAGAAAACCTCAAACTCTCTCAGGAGTTGGAGAACTGTAGGGAACAGATAGCTTCACTGAAAAGTGAGCTCTCTGAGGCCAAGAAGCTTGAAGAATCCCTTAATGGGAGAAGCATCAAGCTGATGGACATCACAAGCACAGTGAACTCTAGATTCAACAGTACACTGGGCTTGGGTGCTTCATCCAGCCAACCTATAGTCCTAACAACTCCCATCAAGTTTATTTCTGATAAGGGAAAGAGAGTTGTAGAGGTTGCCAGGAAAAATTCTGATCTGCCTCAGAAAACTAAGTCCCAGCAGAAATCGTCGAACGGAGATCGCCGATCGCCGAATGAAGATCGACGATCGCCGAACGCAGCTCGACGATCTCAGGAAAAATCGTCGAACGCTGATCGACGATCTCAGCCAAAGTCGTCGAACGCAGGTCGACGATCTCATATACCTGACCTCACCCATAGTCGACCGTCGAACGGAGCTCGACGATCTGACCCAAGATCGTCGAACGCAGCTCCAAGATCGTCGAACAGAGGTCAGAGCTCTGGAAACTTTTTCAAAGGCAAATCAAAATTGAATCCTAAGGGTTCTTCATCCCAAACCTTTAACCCTTATACTGAATGGATTATACCTCCAAGGAGATATCATCCTGAAGGATATAAGAGTCAACCTGAGATGTCTTTCATTTCAGAATTTAGAGGTTATCAACCTAGGCCCAAGGTAAACTGGGTCAAAAACAAATGAATTGTTTTATGTGCAGGTGAAGACCTATCCAACATCTAACCAGCAATGATATTTGGATAGTGGATGCTCTAAGCACATGATAGGGAACAAGGACAACCTCACTTCCTTTATAGCCAAGCTTGGACCCAAAGTTATCTTTGGTGATTCCAACTTTGGACAAACTAAAGGATATGGTGCAGTCCAGATTGGTTCAGTAACCTTCAAGAAGGTAGCTTATGTAGAAGGACTGAAACACAACCTAATTAGCATCAGTCAGCTGTGTGATGAAGGCTACCAGGTGACCTTCAGCAAAGCCCTATGCAAAATCAAGTCAGAGGACAACACAACTGTGTTGACAGGTAAAAGGAAAGGTAACATCTATCTAGTAGATTTTCTTTCAACTGATGTAGATATTTGCCTGTTTAACTCTGTCTGTAGACCAAATGTTTTATGGCATAAGAGACTAGGACACCTAAACCTTAGAACTATTGTTAGGTTATCCAAGGACAATCTTGTTAGAGGACTACCTTCTGGCCCCTACAAGAAGGAAGGACTCTGCAGGGCTTGTCAATTAGGCAAGCAAACTAAAAACAGCTTTAAGTCACTTAATAAGAGTGATTCACCTAGGATATTGTATCTGTTACACATGGATCTTTTTGGACCCATCACAGTACAAAGCCTAGGAGGGAAATCCTACACTTTAGTAATTGTAGATGACTTCTCTAGATTCACTTGGGTGTTCTTTCTAAGGAAGAAGTCTGATAACTTTAAGTGTCTGACAGAGTTTCTCAAATGTATACAGATTGAGTTCAATACTCATATTGCCCTGATCAGAAGTGATCATGGGACAGAGTTTGATTCTCTTCTTATGCAAGAGTTCTGTCAGAGTGAAGTGATCAGACATACTTTCTCAGCTCCTAGAACTCCTCAACAAAATGGGGTAGCTGAAAGGAAAAATAGAACCCTTATTGAATCTGCCACTACATTGTTGTCAGATGCTCATCTACCTCTATCCTTTTGGGCAGAGGCAGTGAACACCTCCAACTATGTGCTGAACAGAAGTCTGATACATAAACTAAAGGGAAAGACTCCCTATGAATTACTCAAAGGGAAGAAACCTAAAGTTGACTATTTTAGAGTTTTTGGTTGCATTTGCTATATTCACAATAATGACAAGAAATATTTAGCAAAATTTCAAGCCAAAGCTGATGAAGGAGTGTTTCTGGGATACTCCATGATCAGCAAGGCCTATAGGGTCTATAATAAATCATCTTTGAAAATTGAGAAATCTGTTCACATTTCATTTGATGAAACTAACATGTCTTTCAAGGAGAAGATTTTTTCTACCATAGAACCTTTGCAGGAACACTCTCTAGTTGAAGATATGAACAAGTTACAGGTTGCTCAAGAGGATGAAAGCAGTGAAGATGAAGGGAATGCTCAACACATTGAAGCACAACCTGAAGAGCCAGTTGTTGTACCACAAGAGGAAACAACAACACAGGTTGGTGAACAATCAACACCCACTGTTGATTTAGTAACATCAAGAGACCATCCAATTTCCCAAATAATTGGAGAAATCTCAGCTGGTGTGCAAACCAGAAATCAGGTCAACCAAAACCTGTTGCACACCTGCTTCCTATCTCAAATTGAACCTCAGTCCATTCAAGATGCAGAGCAAGATCCACATTGGATCATTGCAATGTAAGAGGAATTGCATCAATTTGAGAGGAACAAGGTATGGGAACTAGTGCCAAAGCCTAAGGATCATTCCATTGTTGGAACAAAGTGGGTATTCAGAAACAAACTGGATGATCAAGGAGTAATTATAAGGAACAAGGCAAGTCTAGTTGCTCAAGGATACTCTCAAGAAGAAGGAATTGACTACGACCAGACCTTTGCACATGTTGCAAGATTGGAAGCCATCAGAATATTTCTAGCCTATGCGGCTCATAAAGGCTTCAAGGTTTATCAGATGGACGTCAAAAGTGCCTTTTTGAATGAAGACATCAAAGAGGAAGTTTATGTCAGACAACCTCCAGGTTTTATCTCTCCAACTTATCCTGATTATGTATTTAGATTAAATAAAACATTATATGGTCTCAAGCAAGCTCCTAGAGCTTGGTATGAGACCTTAGCATGCTTTCTCTTGGAAAATGGTTTTATAAGGGGTAGAGTAGACCAAACTCTTTTTATTAGAACCCATAAGTCCCACACCCTACTAGTACAAATTTATGTAGACGATATCATTTTTGGTTCTACTGACTCAAAATTGTGCAGAAGGTTTTCTAACCTAATGCATTCTAAATTTGAGATGAGTAGCATGAGTGAGCTATCCTTCTTCCTAGGATTGCAAGTCAAATAACATGCTGAAGGCATCTTTATTTCTCAAACCAAATATGCTAATGAACTGGTTAAGAAATTTGGTATGTCTGAGCCATCTTGTATGAAAACACCTATGCCTACCAATGCTGTATTGGATGCTGATGAACATGGGAAACTGTTGATCAGACAACATATAGAGCAATAATTGGCTCTTTACTGTATCTTACAGCTAGTAGACCAGATATCATGTTTGCTACATGTATATGTGCTAGATTCCAAGTTAGCCCTAGAGAGTCACACCTAACATTAGTAAAGAGGATTCTCAGGTATGTTAAAAGTTGTCCAAATCTAGGTCTCTAGTATCCAAAAGATTCAGCATTTGAGTTAACTGGATTCTCTGATGCTGATTATGCTGGATGCAGAATTGACAGGAAAAGCACCAGTGGAACTTGTCAGTTCCTTGGTGACAGACTTGTCTCTTGGTTTTGTAAGAAACAAACATCTGTGTCAACTTCAACTGCTGAAGCTGAATATATGGCTGCAGGTAGTTGTTGTTCACAAATCTTGTGGATTCAAAATCAACTCCTAGACTATGGTTACAACTTAGAGAAGTCTAAAATCTTTTGTGATAACACAAGTGCTATTTCCATAGCTCAAAATCCAGTCCTCCATAGTAGGACAAAACACATAGAGATTAGACATCATTTCTTAAGGGATAATGCTGAAAAGAATAAAATTGAATTACAATATATCCCAACTGATTTACAAAGGGGAGATATTTTCACCAAGCTATTGGATGAAAAGAAGCATACCTTCTTCCTAAATCAGTTAGGAATGTTAGATGGAGGAAGCCTTAAATAATTTCCAAGATTTTGAAAGCTTAAAAATTGACCAAGACTAGACAAACATTCTGATTTTCCTTAGTGTCTAGAATTTTTCTGATCTCTGAACTGCGCTCGACGATTTGCCCCAAGATCGTTCGAACGGAGATCGACGATTTCCAAAAATCGTCGAACTGAGTTCAGCGCCTCTCAGATAGTATGAACTATCTCTTCCGATCAACGATCATCGAACGACGCTCGACGATTTTGTTCTCTGAACGATCGTCGAACGGAGCTCGACGCTCTCCAATATCGTCGAACGGAGATCGACGATGTTGAAGACTCTTCAGATTCCTTTAGAAGCCTCGATCGTCGAACTGAATTCAACGATCTTTCCAATTCTGCGTCGAACCCTAATATAAAACTCTTTTTTCGTCGTCGTTCTCTTTTGCGCTTTCGATTTCTCTGCAAGAATCTTCTTTCCCTCCAAACAGCTCTACGCTTGGTCATTTTGTTTGTTGAGTTTTTGCAGGTACAATGGCTGTGTCCGTTGCTGTCCTAGCTGCAATGAAGTTTGACGCCGGGTTTGACATTGATATAGAATCATTCAGCACCACCGACCAGATTTTCCAAGACATACTGGGTTTGTTCAAGGATCAAAATCTGTCTGCCCTCATGACCACCAGGATCAAGCTGGCTTCAGATGAGATAAAGGAGTGGGTCTATACAGCTCATAATCAAGACAACTCTACAATAATTGAGTCCATTGCTGGGAATCAGGTACCCTTGACCCCCACCATTTTAACAGAGGTTTTTGGACTGAGAAATGGAGAAGATATTGCTGAGTTATCTGGAGAAGATTATTCTGAACTACTTGCCAGGATGGGTCATCCAGAGGGAAACCCTAGCAAGCTATTCAAAAGGAACATGTCTGTTGAATACAGGTTCATGGCAGATGTGGTAGGGAAAGTGCTGCTGGTAAAGCACTCAGCACATGATACAATATCCAGATACCAGCTCTGCCTCATGGGAGCTCTGGTGGATAAGAAAAATCTGAACTGGGGAGAGGTCTTCTTTGACCTAATTAAAAAGAAAATAAACAAAAGTTTTGTTAATTTTGGAAGGATTCTTGGAGTTTTCCTGCAGACCAGGTGCCCTGCCTTGCTGGTCTCCTCTGGAGTTCACATAAATGCCTCCAAGAGACTCACCTGTGCCCTCTTTGGCAAGTGGGACAGGCAAATAAGCAAGCCTGGCAGGCCCTCCTCAAGTGCTCCTTCAGGCACAAGGACTCAAGGAGTCACTCTCCCACAGGTCTCTGCCCCTACAGATGACCTGGCTGCTGATGTTGCTGTCTCTTCTCCTCCTCCAATTCCAACCCTTCCCCTACCATCCCCCATTCCAGCTCCATCCACCATTACCATATCCAGCCCATCTCCAACATCAACTTCATCTCCAGAACCCATTCTGCCTCCACCAGCAGACCAATTCCACCCACTGTTCTCATACCCTCCACCAGCTATCACCTCTTCACCATCCATTCCATCCTTCACCCTTCTGGATGATTCCTATATGGATGATTCCCCATCCTCTCCTCCTGAGTTACCCTCCTCCTCCACTTCATTCCAAGATCTCCTACACCACATCATTGATCAACCAAATTTCACCCCATCCATATCCATTCCCCTGTCCTCCATATCCACCCTGCCAACACCTGAGCCCTCCATTCCACACTTCTCCAGCCCTTCCCTTCCAGCATCCCCAGCTGTTTCCATCCCTTCTACCTCTGCTCCAGCTGCTGAGCAAGTAGACCTCTCAGCCCTAGCTGATAGGCTGTATGAGCTGCTTGCCCCAGGCTCTCTCTCCTATTGGAGACCTCCTTAGCTCCTCTACACCAGTCAGTGACAGCTCTATCTGCCAGGCTCTCTTCCCTCTTCCCTCAGGCAGCACCCACAGCAGTGTGCCTTGATCCAGATGTCTCTGCATCTAGGCAGGGGGAGATGCCACATGAAGAAAGCCTTCTTGCTGTTGCTGCTGCTATTTCTGCTTCTTCTGCTGTTCCTCCTCTTGTTGCTGCTGCTGCTGAGCCTCCTACTGCAGTTCTTGCAATTGACCTAAGGTCTTTGCTATCTGCTTTTGATACTGCCTTCTTCAGCTGTCTGCTAGAGAGTAATGCTGTCCAGCCCACAGAAGACTTATCCAAGGCACTGGTGCCTTTCTCTTGCTGTGACCCTAGCATTATCTCCTCTTTTGTACATTCAGTGATTGTTGCTACTGAAGATGTTGCTGCTGCTGCCTCTATTAAGAAAGGATTGTTGATACTGCTGCTGAGATTGGTCACACTGATGCTGAAGTTCCAACTGTTTCTGATGCACAAATATCCAAGGATTTTCCTATGACAGAGGCAACTGAACTTGAGCCTGCTGCAGTTTTTGCTGATGTTTCTGCTGTTGTCACCAGTCCAGTATCTATTGCTGCTGCTGTATTTGCTTCTGTTGCACCCTCTCCATCTGCTGCTCCATTTGCTGCTGTCCCTGCTGCTGCTATTTCACCCTCTGCCTCATCTGCTGCTGTTCAACTAAAGCAAGACTTGATGAAGAGAATAGATGCTCTATATGATGACCAGAGTTCTGAATTTGATGAGTTCAAAACAGACTCTGATGATTCTTCTGCTACTATTGCCAGGAAAAGGAAGGCAAGGAGCAAGGCAATGAAAATGGTTCCTCCTGCAAAAGTCAAGGACAATAATGATATTCCTTATTATATCCTTCATAATTGCCCTATCACTGAACATTGTATGCAGTATTCCAAAAACCAGCTGAAAGCCATGAAGAAGAAGAGAAAATTTGAGAAGGGATCTTCCCAATTTCAGCACCCTCATCCTCCTCCACCACCTCCTCCTGATGCAGGTGCAGGTGGAAGCTCTGCAAGTCAAGCCCCAGCCAGAAGCCAGGCTCCCTATCAACCCCATGCCAGATCCTACCAAAGGGAAAGCCAATCTAGGGGTTCATATTCTAGGAGAGCAGGATATAGGGGTAATCAGAGAGATTTTCAAGTTTATTCTAAAGGGTACTCCAGGCAGCACCCATATTCCAGGGGAGGACATGGTTCTTCTGATACATCAACTGGTCCTTTCCCTTATAAGCTGAAAGAGACTGTGTCTGCCAGGCCTCCTCAAGACAATCCTTCCAACAGGTATGAGCCACCTGTACCTTTTGAGGACCCTGAGAATAATCCATCTGCTTGGAATGCCAGGATGAAAGAATTGGCTGCACTAGATCAGATTAAGAAGGCCAGAGAACAAGGACTAGATACTTCCAACATTTCTACAATGTCTGAGCAAAGACAAAAAGAATTAGAGAAATATGCTTCCAGCAAATTATTTGATGCTGAGAGATACATGGAATTACATCCTGCTGCTGTGGTTCCCAGGCCTACAAAGCAAACTTATTTGGGTGCAGCAGATGACACCAGGTCCAACAAGGAAGCTCTAAATCCAAACAGAGAAATTAAAATGGTTAAAGGCAAAGAGAAGAAATGACTTTGTAAGGTGACAGTTTCTGAATTTCTGATTATCTGGATGCCATATATATATCTCTGTGATGTTTCTGCAATGTCTAGCTGTTGTTTTCATGTTCTTCTGATTGTATGTTATTATTTGAATTTTCCAAAGTCTGTAAATAGTAATCCTAACCCAAATAGGGGGAGATTGTTGGAACACCCTATTACTAATTTGGGTCAGGATCACTATGTCTCTAGGAATCTTTGCTTGATCTTCTGTATAGCTTAATAGGTCAATTAGAATTGAGTCTAAGGGTTAGAAGTCTAGGTTTGGAAGCTGCCCTAAAGACCAGGATTCTCAGTCTGGAGACTAAGTCTGATCGTCGAGCTCAGCACGACGATTCGTCGAACTCCGGTCGACGATCGTCTAGCTCAACTTCGACAGATCGTCGAACTCTATTCGACGATCGTTGAGCTCAACTTCATAATATCGTCGAACTCCATTCGACGATCGCTGAGCTCAACTTCATAATATCGTCGAACTCCATTCGACGATCGGTGAACTCAGGTCGACGATTTTGACTCTGCATTAGATCTTTATCTCTGAGCTCAGTTCGACAATCTTTGAGCTCAGATCGACGATTATTTTGCTGCTTAAGATTTCCAGATCGCTGAGCTCAGTTCGACGATTGCAGATAACTTCCAGAATTCAAATTCAAATCAGTTAGGAGTTATTCTGCAATTAATTCAGAGATTTGCTAGCCGTTTTCATTCAATTCTGGACCAAGTTTCAAGGGATTTTTCAAGGAATAATTCTGTGGACTTTCCTCTAGAAGAGATTATGCAATTAAGGATGCAATCAATGCAGACCAACGACTATCCTTGACAGAGAATAATATTCTATTCTGTAACAGAGAATAAAAGACAGAATATTTTTTGAATCTCAACCAACAACAAGAAGAACAGAGCACACACAATACAGATTACAGAGACAACCTCAAAAATCTTCTGTCAAAAAGAATTCTGAAGAACACTCATCCAAGGAGATCAAGTTTTCAAATCTTCAGATCTCTTTTAGTTTTCAAAGTGTTCAAGGCCAACATATTCCAGACTCCAGACATTCAACATTTCAGCTATTGCTGGAATCATCTTTTGCTGGAGTTCAACCTTTGAAGGCCTATCACCCTCAGCAAAGCATTTCTTCCTGAAGATCTCAAGGATTCAGGGGGAGCTTTGACATCAATCCCCATAGTCTTCTCAGTTGTTTGAGAAAGAGAAGACTGCCATCACTCTCTCACCCCCACTCTGTAAAGGGTTTTTCAAACTCCCTTCAAAAGTTTGAATCTGGTTTTTGAGCACCTTGTCAAAAGCTCATTGGTGGCAAGACACCTGATCAAAAAATCTGCTTTGGTTTTTGAGCACCTTATCAAAAGCTCATTGGTGCCCAGGACACCTGATCAACTCATCCTGCAGTGGATTCCTACCTAGGGTGGTAGAAGAGTGGATGTACCCAAGTTTGGGGAACCACTATATTCCCTTGTGTCATCTGGTTTTGGCTTGCTTTCTTTATGTTTCTGGCCTTGATTTTTCTGTGCTTAGTTTTTGAATAGCTTAGTACTGTGATTAGATTTATTTCTGCTTCCCTGCTCACACATATTACAACAATTGTTGTAAAAGTTTGTAAAAGTTTTTAAAGCACCATATACTCTATTCACCCCCTCTAGAGTATATCAGATCTAGTTGCACTTTCACGTCCTCCACGACGAATTGAGAATTTGACCCATCCAGAGCCTCTATCATGAACTGCTTCATATGAGCATCCATATCCAAAGCCTGCCGAATCCGATCAGCCAGGCCATATTGGAATTCAGTCCAATTCAGAACTGCTCCAGCACTTGCTTGCTTATCCACACAAACAATCTTCAACGCCTCCAACTCCCGCACCAACCGCTCATCATGCACCGATAGCCAATTGGCTTGAGCTGGGGCTCGGCGACTCAACACGTCCGCAACCGCATTCCCTTTGCCAGGCACGTAGTGGATCTTGAATGTATAGTCCCCCAGGAACTCCATCCATCTACGCTGCCGCATATTCAGATCCTTCTGATCAATCAGGTACTTTAGGCTCTTGTGATCGGTGTAGATATCAATCTTCACACCGTACAAATAGTGTCTCCACAGCTTCAAGGCAAAAATCACGGCCGCTAACTCCAAGTCTTGGACCGGATAATTCCTCTCGTGCACTTTTAGCTGTCTCGAGCCATAAGCTATCACGCTTCTATGCTGCAGTAGCACGCAACCCAAACCGCTGCCTGAAGCATCACTATATATCTCATAGCCTTCGGTTCCACATGGCGAACTCAGCACAGGCGCCGTGGTCAACCGACACTTCAATTCCTCAAAAGCTCGCGCGCACTTCGGCGTCCAAACGAACTTATGCTCCTTCCTCGTCAAAGTAGTGAGAGGTAACGCTAACCGCGAGAAGTTCTCTACGAAGCGCCTATAATAGCCGGCAAGCCCCAAAAAGCTCCAGACTTCTGCTACCGTAACAAGCTCAGGCCACTCCCGTATCGCAACAATCTTCGCCGGATCCACAACAATACCCTCTCCACTCACTATATGACCGAGGAACGCCACTGAGGATAGCCAAAACTCGCATTTCGAGAACTTGGCATACAACTGATTTCTCCTTAGCGTCTCCAACACCAAATGAAGATGCTTGAAGTGATCTTCCTCACTTTGCGAGTACACCAAAATATCGTCGATGAAGACGATCACGAAATGGTCCAAGTACTCCCTAAACGTCTTGTTCATCAAATCCATGAATACTGACGGCGCATTAGTCAGCCCAAACGGCATGACCGTAAACTCATAATGCCCGTACCTCGTACTAAACGCTGTTTTTGGGATATCACTCTCCCTTATCCGCAGCTGATAGTACCCAGCCTTGAGATCCAACTTCGAGTACACCGTCGACCCGACTAACTGATCGAAGAGATCATCAATCCGAGGGATCGGGTACTTGTTCTTCTCAGTTAACTTGTTGAGCTCCCGATAATCAATACATAGCCTCAAGCTTCCATCCTTTTTCTTAACAAAGAGGACCGGTGCGCTCCAAGGCGAAGAACTCGGGCGCACATACCCTTGCTCCAACAACTCTTGTAATTGAACTTTCAGCTCCGCCATTTCCTTAGGTGCTAGCCGATACGGAGATCGTGACACAGGCTTTGCACCTGGCACTAGCTCGATCGTAAAATCTATCTCCCGCTGAGGTGGGGCTCCAGGAAGATCTGCGGGAAACACATCAGGGTATTCCGATACCACTGAAATACAATCCAACGTGGGCTTCGGCTTTGCAACCTCCACTAGTGTAAAGAACAGTTCTGCTACGGCACGAACCGCCTTCACCACCTGAAGAGCAGACATCAACGTCTTGCTCGACCCCTTTAAGCCCGTAAAAGTCATCTCACGACTTGCTCCCAGCTTGACTTCCTTGCTACCGCAATCTATATGGGCATGCTGCTCCGAGAGCCAGTCCATGCCAAATATGACGTCGAACTCCACTAACGGAAGTAAAGACGTCTGCAGGTCGAACTCCTGCTCCCCAATACGAATCTTAACATCGCAAATCCTAACCGCTCGCATCGAACACCCATTAGGCAACAACACATCCAACTTATCCTTCGCCATCGAAGAAGGGACTCCGATGCGTGATATAAATCCTTCGGACAAGAAGGAGTGTGAAGCTCCCGTATCGAAGAGTGCTCGTGCGGGATTTTCACAAATCAATACAAATCCTAAACAAGTAGTGGTAAGGTAACATGTGCATAACAAGCGTATAAAGAGAGTGACTTGCTATAAATTAAATCGTACCTGTCACCACATCAGCTTGTTTAATGGCCTCCTGTTGGCCAAGATTGTAGACCCTTGGTTGGGCCGGAGCATAGTGGGATGCGGTCGACTCCACCGCCTTTCCCTTCTCTTCATAAGTAGCTCCCGGCCTCCTCTCGGACTTAGGACGTCCGCTCCAACAATCACGGGCGAAATGCCCCGTCTTTCCACATGTAAAACACGCACCCGTGGTCCGACCCGTAGTCGCCCCAGAAGCGCCAGAAGGAGCTGAACCCGAAGTCCTATGCTTCTTGAAAGACCTCCGATAGCCCGACTTTGAAGTAGTCGGTACTCTGAACTCAGATTTCTTCTCACCCAAGCTTTTCTTCGCTTGCACGCTCTTCATGTCCTTCTCCAAGGACCGGGCAGTATTGACCAAGGTTAAGAAACCCTGCGTCATTGGCCCCGACAGTAGTAGTCTTAACTCATCCCTCAGGCCTTCATATAAGCGATTAGTCTTGCGCTCCTCATCCACGATGGTGGAGCTAGCATATCGACTCAGACGAGTAAACTCGTGGAGATATTCATCCACGCTCTTCTCACCCTGAACCAACTTCAGAAATTCATTCTCCAACGCTATCTTCTGCGTCGAAGGAAGGTATCTAGCCAAGAACAATCTCGAGAACTCCTCTATCGAGACATCACCAAGTTGTCTACCTCTCAGTAAGTGCAGCTCCAATTCTTCCCACCACATCCTCGCTTCACCGTCCAGCAGGAACGTAGCGATGGTGGTCATTTGCCACTCCTCCGTCTCCATCGCTGTCATGACTCTCTTCACCCTGGAGAGCCAGTCTTCAGCCTGAGATGGGGTTCCCAACCCCGAGAATAACGGAGGGTTAAAGCTCATTACATGCTTCAGCTGCCTCTCAGTTGCCCTCCTTGGCACTACCGGTTCCACAACCACTTGCTCCACTCTCCTCGGCTCAGCCTCTTGAAGAGGTACTTGCTCCATCACAGGAGCGGGCTGCTGCGCTTACCTTCCAGGCTGCGCATTTATCACGGCCAACACCGCTTCAGCACCAATCGTATATTTTCAGCCGACAGAGGTGTTGCAGGAGCAACATCCGGTGCACTACTAGCCTCAGAAACTCGGCGTTCTAACGGCCCAACACCACTTTGGGTCACCTATAGTGGTACAAAACACCGTTAAGCGACCACAAAATATTACAAACAGCAATTATAGGAACACGCAGGTTCCTCAAACACGAGTATTTTCATTCCTAAGTGGACATTCATGGGTTCTTTTCACTGTTATTACGATGACGCACACAATGTGCTCACCACCCCTTAAAAAGAATTCGTCCACGAATTCAGTTGAAGCCCGACCAAAACCAGTAGTCTGATACCAAATTGTAACACCCCCTATCCGTCGCATAGCATATAGCAGTAGGTCCGGTCGGGGCCCGACGCCATATACCACAGACAGACCAGGTGGTTACGTATGGAAACCATCCAACCAATCTCAACGTCCTATACAGAGCATTCTAGCGGAAGCAGTTTATAAAAGTTGTAAACCAAAACCCAATATTAAGCACGAATGTCCACTAGTACAAAGTAGGAATGTTATACAAAAATACCCAAAACCGGCCTTAAGGCCTTACAAAAATGTTTCACTTGAATATTACATGTTTTACAAACCACGACACGCAGACCGGTCATACATGAATAAAGCAGTAAACACTTCTACTTGGGCCTTCGAGGGTCAGCTTCGCAAAAAGGGCTTTAGCCCGCTATTGACCGCTTGGTCCAGCCGCACCTGCAAGCAACAAACACCGCACGGTGGCAAAACAAGGCAACGGTCAGCAATGCTGACCAGATTATAACGATCCCGCCCCCAACTCGGGGCGGCGATGCTCCTTCCCTGCATTTCATTAGCATAAGCGAGCAAAGTATATATCCATAGCCATTTCATCACAGACGTTGGCTCGCACGGCCACACGCCCCGTGCACTCAGGGCACATTCTCGGTGAACCGGTCTATGTCGCGTCAATTTAAGGCACCAACATTTCGGACTCACCACCGCCAACTGACGGCCAAACGTATGAGCAATTTGTCTTCCTGGCATTGGTCACGTCAATTTAAGCCATCAACCGCCGAAGACCCTACTCTATGCCAACGGTAAGTGCCACGTGCCTTTAGGTCTCTTTAACCGAACGACATAGAACATGTACGGTTCCATCTAACCCGTGATCACATCGCAACGGCAATTTAAGCCATATGCGCGGGTCAAACTTCCACCGAGTCCCGTGTCCATCACAAATCACATAACCCAGTTATGTTCAAGTTGTCTCTCAGGCCACCAAGTTGGCAAGATCTCGTATCCGCCCAGTTCTCCGGGTGCACCTTTGGGTTAGTCCCCAAGGCTCCCTGCTGCAATCTACCGCGTAGAAAACCCGAAAAACAACCAATAGCACGGAGTCTTCTCCGGCCTTATGCAATGCAACATCACCGATCCAGACCAACATGTCCGGGTAGGCTTCACACATCATGCCTATGTCCGTTCTCGCATACGGACTCTAAACAACGGGGACTTCACATATCTACCCGAAGGAACGCCTCCAACTCTCCGCAAACTCGCGAGAGCGGGCTTCCTATGCTAGGAAAGAGAGCTATTCATGCTCAAGATGAGGATCGTTACCCTTGAGTTCCTCTTTGGCGCCATTGAAAAGTAATCGGATGGAAATCACCGCACTTGCGTTGCCTCCGTGGATCCGGAGTCGGCTTGCGATTCGGAGCTCCGAAGCTCCTCCAATGGCGGATCTAGCTCCTTCTTCTTCCCTTAGCTCTCCTCTCTCTCCAAGGATTTAGAAAGAGAACAAGTGAAGAAAAGTAAGGGTTTTCTAAGTCAAAACCCGGGTATATCCCTTCAGGAACAACCCCCAGCCATTGGATCTTCAGTCAAAGAAATGAACGGCTTCGATTCGGGGCTGAAATGCCCAATCTGGATCGAACACGGCCTAGCACACGCCCGTGTCCAGGGCCGTGTGCCGCATTCGCCATCAAAATCGAATCACCTGGAACCTCACACGGGTATCGAACACGCCCGTGTTCGAGCTGACACGCCCGTGTTCCACCTGACATGCCCGTGTGGCCGGCCGTGTACCCCATGATTTTCCCCTTTTTCAACCCGAGCACTGCACGGGTTCTAGGACACGCCCGTGTCCTGACCCGTGTCACTTTGACACGCCTGGACCCCAGGCCGTGTACACGGTCTCGACATTTCGTCGCGTGAAGATCGACGACTTGATGACACGGCCTCGGACACGCCCGTGTCCTAGGCCGTGTGCCTTGTCTCGACGATCGTCGAGCGAATCTCGACGACTCCCCGGGACGATCGTCGACACGGGTCAACACGCCCCGCGACACGCCCGTGTCGCGGGCCGTGTGCCCAGTCTCGACGAATCGTCGAGTATAGCTCGACGACTCCGCGGCTAAGTGTCGACACGGGTCGACACGCCCTACGACACGCCCGTGTCGCAGGCCGTGTGCCCATACTCAGCGAATCGTCGGGAAAATCTCGACGACTTCGCGGCTAAGTGTTGACACACGCTTGACACGCCCTGGGACACGCCCGTGTCCCAGGCCGCGTGCCTTCAGCCAGAACCCAAACTGGCCCAAAATGTCCCCCTTCGCTCCTTTGAGTTTCGGGGCGTTACACTTTGGGTCGTGTCTCTCCCTCCCCCCTCTCTGTCTGTACGGGTTGTCGTTTGGCAAAGAACCTTGCTCTACCGTTTTCTAGCAGTGCTTCTCAAACCACAGCCCCCTTCGATTTAGTGCATTCTGACATTTGGGGCCCGACCCCCATCGCCTCTCATTCTGGATATCTTTACTATATCAGTTTCATTGATGACTTCTCTCGATGTGTTTGGGTTTATCTCTTACGGAATCGCTCTGAAATAACTGCTGTGTATCACACCTTCACCTCCATGCTTTATACTCAGTTCGGCCGTCGCATTAAAATTTTTCGCTACGACTGTGCTCAGGAATTCCTCTCCTCCACCATGCGCGACCTCCTTCATTCTCACGGCACCCTCCATCAGCAGTCTTGTCCGCACACCCACGAACAAAATGGGGTCGCCGAACGCAAACATCGACACATCATCGAAACTGCCCGTGCTCTTCTCATCTCTGCCTCTTCTCCTCATTCGCTCTGGGCCGAAGCCGTTCTTATCGCGGTTCACCTTATCAACATCACTCCCTCCTCCGTACTCTCCGCGGTCACTCCATATGAACGCCTGCACTCTCGCCCCCAACCTACGCCCCTCTCCGCTCTTTTGGGTGCACCTGCTTTGTTCTCCTTCCTGGCCACAAGCGCACCAAACTCTCTGCCCGCTCGGCTCGTTGCGTCCACTTGGGCCTTAGTCCCCAACACAAAGGCTATCGCTGTTATGACCCAGTGACTCGTCGCATCCGCATCTCCCGTCATGTTTCTTTCCTTGAACATGACATGTTATTCTCCTCCGCCACCTCCCCGTCACCCCCTACCCACACCACCTCATACTGCCCCACCACTCACCCTTCCTTTGCTTCCTCCTGTACCCACCCGTCACAGGAGTCACGTTGCTCCTCCTCCGTTTCCACCTGCTCCTTCGCCCGAGGCCTCTCCTCCCCCACTAGCTCCCTCTCCTACTCCTGCTCCTGCTCCAGCACCGTCTTACGCTCCGGCCAACTCTTCGAATGTGGATCCTGCTCCTCCCCGACGTAACCATGCTCGCCTTCGCCTCCCACCTGCTCGCTACGCCCACAGTCCTGCCAGGTATACTCCTTCTGCCCTCCACACAGCTACCTCCTATTCCCCTGCCTTTCAGGCATTTCTCACTGCTCTCCACTCCCACCGGGAGCCCCAGACATACCAAGAGGCAGTTGTTCATCCCGAATGGCGGCAGGCCATGACAGTTGAACTTCAGGCTTCCCACAGAACTCATACCTGGGACCTCGTCCCCTGCCCTCCTGACGTCACTCCTGTCAGCTGCAAATGGATCTTCAAGATTAAGACTCGCCCGGACGGGTCCGTTGAGCGACACAAAGCCCGTTTAGTTGCCCGTGGGTTCTCCCAGGCACATGGCCTCGACTACGATGAAAATTTTGCGCCCGTTGACCGAATGACGACAGTGCACACTTTACTTGTTGTTGCTGCTACCCGGGCTTGGCCCTTACTTCAGATGGATGTCACCAACGCCTTTCTTCATGGTGATCTTGCACCCCCAGGTCTTCCTGTTCCAACCGGCCACGTTTGTTCTCTCCGTCGGGCTATCTACGGTCTTAAACAAGCTCCCCGTGCCTGGTTTGAGCGCTTCCGCACGGCTGTTCTCCAGGCCGGGTTCATTGAGCGCCAAACTGATCATGCTTTGTTCACCCGTACTACTCTCCAAGGCTGTGCCATTCACCTTCTCTACGTCCATGACATGATTATCACTGGCGATGATCATGCCACCATTGCCTCTCTTCAACAGCACCTCCGCAGTCAGTTCGACATGAAAGATATGGGGCCCCTCCGGTATTTCCTTGGGCTGGAAATTTCCCGATCCAAACGTGGCATCCTGGTTTCCCAACAAAAGTACATTTTCGACACCCTCTCTGTTGCTGCTCTCACCGACACCCGAACTGTTGACACTCCGATCGAGCTCAATCTGAAACTCCTCCCTACTGACGGCGAACCTCTTCCAGATGTCTCCCGCTATCGGCGCCTCGTAGGGATGTTGGTTTATCTCACTATGACTAGGCCTGACATTGCCTATGCTGTCAGTTTTGTCAGTCAGTTCGTCCAAGCCCCCCGCTCGGTTCACTATGCTGCAGTCCTCCGGATTCTTCGCTATCTACGCACCTTCGTCACCAGGTCCCTGTTTCTCTCTGCCACTTCAACTCTCACCCTTCGAGCATTTTCTGATGCTGATTGGGCGGGGGATGTTACTACTCGTCGCTCCACTACTGGCTTTTGTATCTTTCTGGGTGACTCTCTTATATCCTGGTGTAGCAAGAAACAGGACTGTATTGCGCGCTCCAGCACTGAAGCCGAATATCGTGCCATGGCCTCCATTACTGCTGAGATTGTTTGGCTTCGCCGTCTTCTATGTGATCTTGGTGTTACCATATCCGGACCCACTCCCTTACTCTGTGATAATCGAAGTGCTATACAAATTGTCTCCAACCCGGTGTTTCATGAACGGACGAAACACATCGAAATTGATTGTCACTTCACTCGCCAAGAGTTTCTCGCCAAGACCATCTCTCTACCGTTCATTGCCTCCGAAGAACAAATTGCAGACTTTCTCACCAAATCTCTCACATCTGCTCGATTCAGATATCTTATTAGCAAACTCTCGGTTCATGATCCACCGTGAGTTTGAGGGGAGATGTTAATATTATATATTGTAAATCATTCTTTATTGTTTTAGGTTTAGTCCCACACCGCCTGTGGTGTTTTCTCCTTCTCCTCTTCTCCTATATGTAGACCCCAAGGGTCCTTGTTTTACACTTGAATAAGAAGGTTATTGCTATTTCTAACAAGATAATTAAGGGCCCATAATTAATTCAGCAATGTAAAAAAAACATTTAATTTGTTATTATTTTGACTTCTTCCGACCTCCGTGCACCAGCAGCAAAGAATTACCCGATGTTCGCTGTTCACTTGCGTGCCGAAAAAAACCGGATGCTCTATCAGGCTTTCTTGGGCTTGGCTGTAGGGAATATGCACTGCAGAAATGGGCTTTGGCCCTATTTGGCCCGGCGGATCCGCGCAGGTTACCGTCTGGCCGCAGGTTCTGCGTGTTTGGACTTTGGCGGGGGTGTGATGGGGTGATGCAGATCCCTGCATACGCATTGCAGTTTGGTGGTTATTTTATTTTTTTTACATTTCAAATTCATTTAATCAAATCGGTTAGGGGTGCACGCGTTGCAGTTTGGTATGGTTTTGGCCCAAACCACAAACACATCGCTATGACGCGGTTTTAGCTTGAGCAAAAATGCACTGCACCGAAATTACGTGGTGTAGTTTTGGTTCGGTGCGCTTTTGTGTGGTGTAATTGCAGTTTTAAGCATTCAGTTTACATAGACAACAAAAAAATAATGTGAGGTACAATATGATGTAAAATTTGGACAAAAACATAGTTACTTGAGTTATATTATCATGAAAAAATATGTAATACATATATTTTAAAAATATGATGACTATAAAATCAACCATGATCTATAATACCTTTGGAGATTATGTTTCGACTTCGTATTAAAGTTGATTTCATCACCATCATCAAGTTACATTATATTTTCCAACTCTAAAAACCTTATGAGTTTAGCAGATTTTCAAAATCGCAACCGCACAACAAAAAATTAAGACGGTTTGTATTGGATCATACAAGTGGTTACCGTCAGTGGGAAGTTTAACAGATTCTCAAACCCATGAGAGCTGGTTTCTATGCTAAAAATAAAAGCAAAAAAAATGCTCAGTTGTAGGGACTGATTAAAATAGCGATTGCAGAGAGAAAGTAAGAAGATACATAAGGAGTAGGAATTGGGTGTGGTGCGATTTTTTGCGGGTTTTCAGATACAAAAAACAACACTGCACTCAGTCAATACAAGTTCAAAACTGCAACACATCGAAACTGTATTGTGGGGTTTAGAAATTTGTGTGATTTGTGCAGTGTGGTCTGTTTTTGTTGTTTTTGAGTTTTTATGCTCACCCTTAAAACCGACATGTTCGTAATCATATTAGGTCGATTTTTGTTGCGAAGTTCACTTAAATTGTGTTACCGACACGCAAATGAATCAGAGGTGACCTGAACAGTAACATTATGACTACTACATAGAGTTGAAAGAGTAGTCAAATCATTCTTTGTGATGTCCCCATAAAAGTCTTATTTATCAAGATAAATTTAAATACTAAGATAATCATATTTTTCACGTAGAGGGACAACATGATTGCATGGAAATTATTCATCACAAATGAGGAATCATTTATCATGTAAATGAGAATGCTCTATACATATCTTCTATTCATTTTTTGGAGTAGATATTGTATAATATGGCAAGAAGCTATAAATGATTTTTCAACAATTTTGAAAGTCAATTCATGGTGACCGTATGTGTTAAAATGTAAATTCATTCGACTTAGAGCGATTTTATTAGTTGGTGGCGGTTGGAGATGAAGAAAAAATATTGTTCTTGAACGGAATTTCCTCCCTATAATTGGAATTAGACATAAACGGTATTTGGGGATGGGTAATTTCAAATGGAAGCAATTTGAATGGGCAAAAATAAGGTAGTTGTAACATCCCTCAAACAACTAGACCCTTAGAAATGGTTTTGTCATGACTGGGTCATGACAAAATCATAAGAAACTCAGAGGACCAAGTGAATAAGGGCCAAGGTGAAAATCACCTTGGTCTGCCTATAACATAGCCTCACCACCAGACTTAGGGTTTGACTTTAGGGCTTCAACTTGACCCCATGACCCCACCACAACACCCTAAACCCCCTTGGGCGGTCCATAGGGTCACTAAGAACCCAATGAAGACAGGCAAAGTGGCCAAGTTGGCTTAAGTCCACCCTAACCCTAAATGGGTCAAACTGGCCTACTTAGGGTCAATTGACCCTCCTTTAGCTAAGTGAACACCACACATGCCCTCTGTTGGGTACATTGGTTTAAATGTACCTGATTTGAAGAAGCCTCACCCAACTCAATGATATATATCAAAATGTATTTGATGTGTTTTGAGTTCACTTGTGCAGGTTAAGTATTTACAGGAAAGAAGGAAAAGTTTCTAAGTCCATGTGTCGACACCTAGGAGGGAAGTGTCGACACTTAAGAAGACTTGTGTCGACACCCAGACAAGCAGTGTCGACACTTGGAGTCATTGTGTCGACACCTGGGATGCTGAGTCGACACCAGACAGAAAGTGTCGACACAAGGAGCTGTGTCGACACTCAATGAAGAAAGTGCAGTAAAGCAGTGTCGACACTTAGCAGTTGTGTCGACACCCAGTGAAGCTGTGTCTACATCAGAAAGTGTCGACACTTGGAGGCTGTGTCGACACTCAGCAAAAGTCAGCAAAAGCTAAGTATAAGTGTCAACACAAGGAAGAATGTGTCGACACTCAGCATAAGAGTCAACACTTGAAGAAAGTATCGACACAAGAAAGAATGTGTCGACACTCAGCTGAAGACTCAACACTTGAAGAAAGTGTCGACACAAGGAGCTATGTCGACACTTAGCAAAGATCAGCAAAGTCCAACAAAATATTCTAAGTACAAGTGTCGACACTAAGGGGATGTGTCGACACTCAGTTGAAGTCTCAACAAAAAGAAGAATGTGTCGACACAAGGAGCTGTGTCGACACTCAGCAAGTATCAACACTGAAGACATGTGTCGACACCAAGAAGAAGTGTCGACACTTAACAAGTTCAACACATGAAGATGTGTCGACACAAAGGAGTTGTGTCGACACTTTCAAGAATTCAACAAATACTAAAGTACAAGGACTTGTGTCGACACACATCATCTGTGTCGACACATAAAGAAGAAGCAGTGTCGAGATGTAAAGTCTACAACACAAGAAGTTGTGTCGACACCTTGTAGGCTAGTGTCGACACTTAGACAACTTGTGTCGACACTTGGTCTATAAGTGTCGACACTTGAAGACAGATAGTCTCGACACTTTCAGACAGTTAGAGAATTTTCAAGAACTGACTGGATGACTTGACAGCTGCCATTCCAGCCGGTCTACAGCACCTGTTAGAGTTGTCAGAAATCAGTTATGAACCGGACCAGCCGGTTACCATGAAGAAGGCCTATAAATAGGCTTATACTGTCTACAGAAAATGTTGTTCAAAAGATCAAGTTATTCAAGTAATTGAAATAGAAGAAGATCTAACTATTCCTTGAAGAATCTAGTGAAGATCTAAGAAGTTGGAGAGAGAGAGCTCCATCCAAGAAGTCAGCCATTGGAACCAGGCTGAGAAGAAGGGTTCAGATTTATTCTGAATCTTAAGTAGCAGAGATCAATGATCAACTGCAGAGGAATCAGTCTTATTGTGTTCTACATTCAAGAAGTTTTGAAGAAAGCCAAGTCAGATTGATTTCAGCTAAGTTCTTCCAAGAACTCATCAAGAAACTCACAACTTATCTCTCTTTCATCTGAGTTGTTGAGTATATATTTTTGTATTCATTATAACTTGTAGGATCCTTAGGAATCTGAGATTGTAAGCATGTAATTATAAAGGCTGAGTGTAGGGCTTGAGTGCCTGAGTGTAGGAGAGTTGAATCTCTGAGTGTAGGCCTTGGTGGCTGAGTATAGGCCTTAGTGGTTGAGTGTAGGCCTTTGTGGCTGAGTGTAGGCTTTGTGGAAAAGCTGAGTTGTAGGGCCTTGGGCCTGAGGTGTAGGAACCTGGTTTGGGGTTCTGAGTGTAAGATCTGAGGATCTGAGATAGTGGAGAAGTTTGGCCGAATCTAGTACACTGCTAGATAGGCGAAGGGGGAAAGTGGATGTACCCAAACCTTGGGGAACCACTATAAAAACTGTGTGTCTACTGTGTGTTGTGAAATTCTGTGATTGCTGAATGTGTGCTGTGATAAAGTAGATAGAATTCTGTGATATTATCTGATTGCTGCCTAAAAAGTTAAAAAGATTCAAGTCACCTATTCACCCCCCTCTAGGTGATTAGGTACAATATCTTTCAAGTGGTATCAGAGGGAGGTTACTCAAAAGAGGACATAACTGTCTGAGTAGATCCTGTTGGCAGATTCAGTCTAAGTCAAATTACAGAATCAAGAAAATCAAGAACCATGGGTTCCACTGAGAATCACAAGGAATTGGGATCCATGAAGTTACCCATATGTAGAAAAGAGATCTTTGGTATCTGGAAGGAAAGGGTGAGACTGTTTATGGAAGCCTCAGACCCTAGGATTTATATCACAGTCAAAGAAGGGCCATATGTGCCCATGAAGGTGTCAGTCTTAGATGCAAATCAGAGAACACCTAAGGATTTCTCTGAAATGACAAAGGATGAAATTGTTCTAGCCACTATGGATAAGAGGGCTCAGAACATAATAGTGAGTGCCATAGATGATGCAACTTTTCAGAATTTGATACACTGCAAGACATCCAAGGAGATGTGAGATACCTTGATTGTGTATATGGAGGGTTCTGAAGAAGTAAGGCAAGACAGAAAATCCTTGTTAAATCAAGAATATGAAAGTTTTAGACAAGGTAGATCAGATAGCATAACTGAATGCTATAAGAAGTTCTATAGGATTGTGAATGAGCTTATGTCTTATGGCAGAGAGTTCAGTAATTATGAACTCAATGATAAGTTCTTAAGGTCCCTTACAAAAGATTGGGACACCAAGATCTGTGCCATTAGGGAAATGACAAAGTTAGCAGAAATTCCTCCACCTACACTGTTTGACAAACTGCTGTCTTATGAAATGCAGTTGATAGTGAGGAAAGAAGAGGAGAAATCCACAAGAAGTGAACAAAAAGAAAGGATAGTGGCATTTAAAGCAGAAGCCCCCAGAAAGTACAGGAGTAAGTCACCAACTCCACCTCCAAAGGTTGCTGAAACTGAGTCAGATGAGTCAGCAAGTATAAAGTCTGAAAGCAGTGAAAGTGATGAGGACTTTGCTGCATTTACAAGACATTTCCAGAAGTTCTTAAAGAAGAAACAGTGGAGGACAATGCCATCTACTTCACAGGGAAAAGTAGACTTTTATCAGAATAAAAAGTCTTCAAAGAAAGACAGGAAAAAGACTAAGTCTAGCAAAGCAACTCTTTCAAAAATAGTATGCTATTGCTGTAATAGACAAGGACATGTTGTTGCAGACTGTCCAGAGAAAAGAAAGGAGTCTAATGACAAGAAAAAGACTCAATACAAGGGCAAGAAGGAAAAGTCTTTTGTTGCCAAAAAGGACAAGAGCCTGTCAGATATTTCTTCATCAGAAACTGAGTCAGATGCTGAGGCATATATATGACTGTTTGCTGAGGAGGAAGAAGAAGAGTTCATGCAGATTATGAATTCTATATATGAACAAGAGGACAGTCAGTGCCAAGGGCTAATGGCATTGACAGAAAATGACAAAATCTTGGAGCAGCCAGGACCTAATAAGGTACAACATTGTTCTTTTAGTTCAATTTCTTGTGCCAGTACAGAATCAGATTCATCATCATCAAGTGATGAGAGTGCATCTGAGTCTGAAGAAGATATTCATCAGTTGATAGATGAATAAAAAGTTCTGTTACAAGCTTATAAGAAGAGCAAGTCCCTAGCCAAAAGTCAGGCATAAGAAATTGCTAATCTCAAAGCTGTTGCAACTGATTTTGAGAAATTGTTTGATCAAAAGCTTAATGAGATAGCCAGACTGAAGCACATAACTGTGATTCAGATGGGGACTATATCATTTAAGAATGATCAAATCAAGAGTCTGGAGATTAATCTTCAGAAGGAGAAAGACTTAGTTGCTAGGTTTTCTAAACCTAAGTCAGTTCTACCCTTAATTGATGAATTTGTTCATCATAAAGGTAAAGCTGGTCTGGGATTTACTAAACCAGCTAGGACTGTTCAGTCCAAGTCCAAGTCCAAGGGCAAAGACCCAACTCTCAACAAGTCAGCTGTAGATAAAACAGCAAAGACAGTACCTAAGCAAAGGTACAATAAGTTTGAGTGTTGGTGCTGTGGCAAGGTAGACCACTTTGCAATGGACTGTTGGCACAATGCTAGTGCCAAAGTGAGTAGCAAACTGCCTGTTGGAAAACCTGCAGGTAGCTTTGTTAGGATGCAAACTAACCAGTACCAAGGACCCAAGAATTCTTTGAGTTCTAAGGTTCACTAATCTATTTTGCAGGTGAGTCCAAGTGGCCATGCCCCAATATGGTACTTGGACAGTGGATATTCCAGACATATGACTGGAACTAGGGGACTACTAAGGGACTGCACACCTATCAAAGATGGTTCAAAAGTCACCTTTAGTAGTTCTGAAAAAGGGATCATCAAAGGGTTTGGTAACATTTCTAGTAACTTAGTTACCATTACTCAAGTGGCTTATGTTAAAGGTTTGAAACACAACCTAATTAGTATAAGTCAATTAAGTGATGTAGGATATGACATCTCATTTGTTAAGGATGGTTGTCATATCAAGAGGTCAAATGATCAAGAGATCATTTTGACAGGTTATAGAAAGAGGAATGTCTACTGCCTAGACATTATGTGTGAGACCAATGGTTCTCAAGTGTGTCTTGTAGCAGATGAGAATGTCTCTCATTGTGTCAAATGACACAAGAGGCTAGCTCATCTAAATTACAAGACAATTTGCAAACTCTTTAGCAAAGAGTTAGTGAGGAATGATCCTCAAGTTAAGTGTGTTAAAGATGGAATATGCTCAGCTTGTCAAAAGGGCAAGCAGACAAGATCCACCTTTAGTAGCATTAACAACAAAGATGCTGTGAGGTGCTTATACCTCTTGCATATGGATCTCTTTGGTCCTATGCCAGTGCACAGCCTAGGTAGGAAGGTCTATACCTTTGTAGTTGTAGATGACTACTCAAGGTTTTCCTGGGTGTTCTTTCTTAGACAAAAATCTGAAACACCTAGTGTCTTCTATAGCTTTGTCAAACAGATTCAGAATAAACTAAACAGTACAGTGGTCAAAATAAGAAGTGACCATGGTACTGAATTTCAGTCTGATAGTATGACAAGACTATGTGAAGACTTTGGGATATTTCAAGAGTTTTCTTCACCAAGAACACCTCAGCAAAATGACATTGCTGAGAGGAAGAATAGAACCTTGATTGAGGCTGGTAGGACCCTATTAAGTGATACATCACTACCAGAATATTTCTGGGCTGAAGCAGTTAATACTGCATGCCATGTTATTAATAGGGCTACCATTACTAAAGGCCTCAACAAGACCCCCTATGAGGTTGTGAAAGGCAGAAAACCAAATCTATCCTATTTCAGGATCTTTGGTTGTAAGTGCTTCATACTTAACAATGGAAAGTCTTACTTGACTAAGTTTGCTGCCAAGTCCCAAGAGGGAATTTTTGTTGGGTACAGCAACAACAGTAAGGCTTATAGAGTATACAACTTGTCTACTCAAGTTGTAAAGGAATCTGTACATGTAGTATTTGATGAAACTAGACTTATTAACAATAAGTTGTCTAGTAGTGTATGCAGCTCCACAGGTATAACAAAGAAGATGGACAAGCTCACTATAAAAGAAGAACCTACTGCAAGGCAGCAAGTAGAAGATAGTGGCTGCTGTCCAGGGGGAGTACTACATGTACTTAATACAGATAAAGTACAAGGAGTGCAGCAAGATGAAGAAGTTGAAGAAGTTCAACCTGAAGTCAGGATGCCTCCAGCCATAGGCATCTTAGAGATCATCCAGCAGAACAAATCATTGGTGATCCAAGACAAGGGGTACAAATAAGGAGCAGAAATCTAAATGCAGCAATCTACTCCAGTTTTCTATCCCAAGTTGAACCAAAGAAGTTTGAAGAAGCCATCCTAGATCCACATTGGATTGGAGCAATGCAAGAAGAGTTGAATCAGTTCAAGAGGTGCAAGGTCTGGGAACTTGTTCCTAAACCTAAAGACCACAATATAATTGGGACTAAGTGGATCTACAGGAATAAGATGGATGAACATGGAGTCATCATTAAGAACAAAGCAAGATTGGTTGCTAAAGGATATAGGCAGGAAGAAGGTATTGACTTTGATCAAACCTTTTCTCCAGTAGCCAGACTGGAAGCCATAAGGATGTTCCTGGCCTATGCAACTTTTCAAGGATTTAAAGTTTACCAAATGGATGTAAAGTCAGCATTTTTGAATGGTAATCTTAAAGAGGAAGTCTATGTGGAACAACCATCAGGTTTTGTTGATTCAACTCAACCTAATCATGTCTATAGACTTAGGAAAGCTTTATATGGGTTAAAGCAAGCCCCTAGGGCTTGGTATGAAACCCTGTCTAGTTTCCTCATTGAGAACAAGTTCACAAGGGGGAAAATAGACAAGACTCTATTCCTTAGGGAATCCAGAGGCAAAGTAATACTAGTCCAAATATATGTAGATGACATAATATTTGGGTCTACTGAAAGTCGTCTTTGCAAAAAGTTTGCAAAACTAATGCAAAGACAATTTGAGATGAGTAGTATGGGAGAGCTTAAGTTTTTCTTGGGTCTCCAAGTTAGACAGACTGAAAATGGTTTATCCATATGCCAGTCTAAGTTCACCCTAGAACTCATAAGGAAGTATGGTATGGATTCATCCAGTACCATGAAGACTCCTATGGGGTCAAGTATGTCTCTTAGCAAAGATGATGCAGGGAAACCTGTAGATAAAACTCTGTATAGAGGGATAGTTGGCTCCCTACTCTATTTGACTGCAAGTAGACCAGATATCATGTATGCTACATGTGTCTGTGCAAGGTATCAAGCATGCCCTAAGGAGTCTCATTTGACAGCAGTCAAAAGGATATTGAGATATCTAAAGGGCACTCCCTATCTAGGCCTCTGGTACCCTAGGAATGGGGATTTTGAACTAACAGGTTATTCAGATGCAGACTTTGCAGGATGCAAAGAAGATAGAAAAAGCACTACTAGAACCTGTCAATTCTTAGGTGGAAGACTAATTTCATGGAGTAGCAAAAAACAAACAAGTGTGGCTATCTCCACTGCAGAGTCAGAATATGTGGCTGCTGGAAGTTGTTGTGCTCAACTTCTATGGATACAACATCAGCTTGAGGACTATGGAATTCAGGTAAGTAGAACTCCACTCTTTTGTGATTCTACTAGTGCTATATCAATAGCCAATAATCCTGTATCCCATAGTAGAATAAAACATATTGAAATTAAATATCATTTTCTTAGGGAGCATGTAGAAAAAGAAGATATTTTACTAGAATATGTTAGAACAGATAATCAACTAGCTGATATGTATACTAAGCCCTTAGAAGAAAATAAGTTCAATAGGTTTAAAATTGAACTAGGTATGATAAACTTAGAATAAGTTTATAGAATTGGCTAAGTAAAATAGTGTCTACACACAAAGTTGTCTGTGTCGAGACAGAATATTGGTGTCGACACTTCAGGGAAAAGGTGTCGACACATCTAGGAAGTTGGTGTCGACACTTCAGAAGATTAGTGTCGACACATGACAAGTAGGTGTCAACACATCCAAAGTGGTGTCGACATTTAGTATTTACTCAGAATTATCTAAGTAAAGTCTCGACTAAATGTCGAGTTGAGTGGTGTCGACACATAATCAAGTGTCGACACATAATCATGTTGACTAAACTTGTGTCGACACATAGGTATCGAGACATTATAAGTCAGTGTCGACACTTATCCACAGTATCGACACAATTTAAGTTAGCTGACCTGCCTTTTCATCTTCAAACTTAGAAAGGTATAAATAGGATTTTGCCTTAGTCTGTCGACACGCTTTCAAAAGTTTCGAGACCAAACTTGTGTGTCGACACCTCTCTTCTCTCCAGTCCAAATTCTTCAAACCTAATGGCACCAAAGCTCGAGGAGAACGTCAATGAGGGATATGAACTGGTGCGCGACGCGTTTGACAAAGCAATTCAAACGCTGTTAAGACTACAGATTTTGACAAAGCATTCCAAGAGGAAATAACTGCTGTTAAGACTGCAATTCAAGATTCTCAGAAGATCATAACTGACAAACTCCAAAGGTTGAAGCCTTACTTTAAAGATGGAGTCAACTATTTGGATGCTCAAATTAGATTTCAGAAAGATGATGTAAGAGATCACATAGCCAGAGAAGTCATAAAGGGGGAGAGAGTATTAGTCAAAGCCAGCTCTGATCATGCTAAGTGAATATCTAATTCTATCAGAGCTACTCTGGGTTATCCTCCTCTTTGTGATGATGATAATGTGGCTGAATCTGGAATTAACCCTGCATATCTAGGAGGGGAGTAACCTGAAGTAGCTCAAGTTATCTACCCTTCTCCAAATTTTGACATGGTACATGCTGATATCCAGACCATGTATAGTCCACCTGATGGTACTCAAAAGGTTATCCTAGAGAAAGTTGTTCAGCCAGTCTCCGAAGCTATGCAAGAAGCTATGCAGAAAGAAGAAGAAACCAGATTGTCTAAGAAGAGGTTCAGGGAACAAGCTGAACAAAGACCAGACTTTGAGCAGTGGAGCCCCACTTCCAGGAACATTATTTTAACTGCATGGAAAGCTGCAAAAGATAACATTCAAGACAGAAATAAATGGTTTTCTGAAGTGGAATGGAGGAAACATGAGACAAGGCACGAAGCTATAGTCCAATATAGAAGAAAGGCCAAGATGGGAAAGCTACCTCCTACTGCCCAGGTGCCTAGCAAGTACTTTCCCAAGCCTTATCATTATTTTGAAAGGCAAAAGATTAAAGCTGAGGAACTTAAGAAGAAGGAGCTTAAAGGGAAAAAGCCTGCTGCTGCTGAAGACACTGAAGCCTCAGTACAAGCCAAAGTACAATCTGGGAAGGGCATTGTAATTAAGGAGGCTAAACAAAAGTAGCATAGAAATTTTCTTAAGTTTACTATGTAATCTTTTGATGTAAAGCATTCTGTAAACTTTAGAATTATGAATATGACAAGCTATTAGAACAATGTCTGTGTGATAAATTTGCTATGTGATAAATTTATTTCATAATTGTTCTGTGATGATATCTGTGTATGCATGTTTGTTTAATACATGTGATGTTTCTTTCCTGATTACATAATCCTGTTTTACATTATTTTGTAATTTTATTATGAATGGTGTATATCATTGACTAAGAGTTATGACTTCTCCAAATAGGGGGAGATTGTTGGGTACATTGGTTTAAATGTACCTGATTTGAAGAAGCCTCACCCAATTCAATGATATACATCAAAATGTATTTGATGTGTTTTGAGTTCACTTGTGCAGGTTAAGTATTTACAGGAAAGAAGGAAAAGTTTCTAAGTCCATGTGTCGACACCCAGGAGGGAAGTGTCGACACTTAAGAAGACTTGTGTCGACACCCAGACAAGCAGTGTCGACACTTGGAGTCATTGTGTCGACACTTGGGATGCTGAGTCGACACCAGACAGAAAGTGTCGACACAAGGAGCTGTGTCGACACTCAATGAAGAAAGTGCAGTAAAGCAGTGTCGACACTTAGCAGTTGTGTCGACACCCAGTGAAGCTGTGTCTACATCAGAAAGTGTCGACACTTGGAGGCTGTGTCGACACTCAGCAAAAGTCAGCAAAAGCTAAGTATAAGTGTCGACACAAGGAAGAATGTGTCGACACTCAGCAGAAGAGTCAACACTTGAAGAAAGTATCGACACAAGGAAGAATGTGTCGACACTCAGCTGAAGACTCAACACTTGAAGAAAGTGTCGACACATGGAGCTGTGTCGACACTTAGCAAAGATCAGCAAAGTCCAACAAAATATTCTAAGTACAAGTGTCAACACTAAGGGGATGTGTCGACACTCAGTTGAAGTCTCAACAAAAAGAAGAATGTGTCGACACAAGGAGCTGTGTCGACACTCAGCAAGTATCAACACTGAAGACATGTGTCGACACCAAGAAGAAGTGTCGACACTTAACAAGTTCAACACATGAAGATGTGTCGACATAAAGGAGTTGTGTCAACACTTTCAAGAATTCAGCAAATACTGAAGTACAAGGACTTGTGTCGACACACATCATCTGTGTCGACACATAAAGAAGAAGCAGCGTCGAGATGTAAAGTCTACAACACAAGAAGTTGTGTCGACACCTTGTAGGCTAGTGTCGACACTTAGACAACTTGTGTCGACACTTGGTCTATAAGTGTCGACACTTGAAGACAGATAGTCTCGACACTTTCAGACAGTTAGAGAATTTTCAAGAACTGACTGGATGACTTGACAGCTGCCATTCCAACCGGTCTACAGCACCTGTTAGAGTTGTCAGAAATCAGTTATGAACCGGACCAGCCGGTTACCATGAAGAAGACCTATAAATAGGCTTATACTGTCTACAGAAAATGTTGTTTAAAAGATCAAGTTGTTCAAGTAATTGAAATAGAAGAAGATCTAGCTATTCCTTGAAGAATCTAGTGAAGATCTAAGAAGTTGGAGAGAGAAAGCTCCATCCAAGAAGTCAACCATTGGAACCAGGCTGAGAAGAAGGGTTCAGATTTATTCTGAATCTTAAGTAGCAGAGATCAAGGATCAACTGCAGAGGAATCAATCTTATTGTGTTCTACATTCAAGAAGCTTTGAAGAAAGCCAAGTCAGATTGATTTCAGCTGAGTTCTTCCAAGAACTCATCAAGAAACTCACAACTTATCTCTCTTTCATCTGAGTTGTTGAGTATATATTTTTGTATTCATTATAACTTATAGGATCCTTAGGGATCTGAGATTGTAAGCCTGTAATTATAAAGGCTGAGTGCAGGACTTGAGTGCCTGGGTGTAGGAGAGTTGAATCTCTGAGTGTAGGCCTTGGTGGCTGAGTGTAGGCCTTGGTGGCTGAGTGTAGGCCTTGGTGGCTGAGTGTAGGCCTTTGTGGCTGAGTGTAGGCTTTGTGGAAAAGCTGAGTTGTAGGGCCTTGGGCCTGAGGTGTAGGAACCTGGTTTGGGGTTCTGAGTGTAAGATCTGAGGATCTAAGATAGTGGAGAAGTTTGGCCGAATCTAGTACACTACTAGATAGGCGAAGGGGGAAAGTGGATGTACCCAAACCTTGGGGAACCACTATAAAAACTGTGTGTCTACTGTGTGCTGTGAAATTCTGTGATTGCTGAATGTGTGCTGTGATAAAGTAGATAGAATTCTGTGATATTATCTTATTGCTGCCTAAAAAGTTAAAAAGATTCAAGTCACCTATTCACCCCCCCTCTAGGTGATTAGGTACAATATCTTTCACCCTCCTAACCCTAAAGTTAGGTCAATGGGTCACCAAGGACCCAATGGGGTCAACTCAAGAGTCTAGGTTGACCAAAGTCAACCCTTACCCTAATTTGGTCAAAGTACCCTTCCTAAGGACAGGTGACCTCTAAAGTGCCAAGACAACCCTACCCAACTCTTCCTAGATCTTAGGGGGTTCCAATGGGTCACCAAGGACTCATTGGGGTCAACCAAAGAGGCTAAGTTGACCCAAGTCAACCCTAGCTCCAAAAAGGTCAAAGTGCCCTAACTAAGGGTTAAGTGACCCCTAAGGAGCCCAACCAACCCTACCTAGGTCTTCCTAGACCTAAGGTGAAGTCAATGAGTCACCAAATATCCCTTGGGGTCAACCCAAATGGTCATGTAGACCAAAGTCAACTCTAGGCCTAATTGGTCAAAGTACCTTTCCTAAGGGTCAAGTGACCCTCAAAGTGTCAAGTCAACTTTACCCAGCCCTACCTAGACCTTAGGGGAGGTCAATGGGTCACCAAGGACCCATTGGGGTCAACCCAAAGGTCAAATTGACCAAGGTCAACCCTAGTCTAGGTTAGGTCAAACTTAGCTCAAATGGGCTAACCCATGCTCAAGCCCTTTTCCATTTGGGCTAACCACCTCCATAATTATATGATGGTATGATTTATTGGGCTGTAAATAGGCTAAATGGATGAGAGGTCAACCTTGATGACTAGGAGAGAGAGAGAGAGAGAGAGAGCTCATTTTTCTTTAATGGAGGAGAGAGAAAGGGGGAGGAAGAAGCCATTCACGACATAAGGAGGCCAAGGGCCACCTTTGATGGCTGGATTCAACTCCTCTGGGGAAGAGGAGGAGTTTCCAGCCATTTTCTGTCCACTCCAAGCCAGGTTCACCCCCCCCCCACCACTTGGTCGAAAGCTTCATTGAAGGCCATTAATGGCCATTGGTGGTTGGCCCTCCCTCTTCCCCCTTTGATGATCTTAAAAGCACCACTGGACTCAGAGGAGTCATTTCCACATCTTCCCTGAAGATTTCGAGTTATTTGGTAGTGCTGTTGCAGAACACCCGAAGCTCCAAAATCCGGCCATGACACATCACCACCAAACCTGTCGGTAAGCACGATTGCAGGTCCTCCTCTACTCTTCTCTTCGTGGGCTAGAATCCTAGATCAATTAGGAGAGAAATCGGCTCAATTGAGCCTGATCGGGTGAGGAAAATTTCAGGTTTTCATGGCTTTTTATACCTCGCGGGTTCGCCGAAAACCTCCCCTCCGGCGGCCGTGTCGCTGCCCAGCGATAGCCCCCACCTCAACGAAGGTGGTGGCAGTGGTGGCCGACCAGGGAGGTGGCTAGGTGGCCGGAGACAAGCTTGGAAAGAGGCTACAGGTTCGGGAAATCCCAGCCCTTGGCTGGAGGAGGAAGATGACCAGGAGGTGTTGGATTTGCTTTAAGATCCGTGCTGGATCTGATTTTAATAATTCCTGTTTTATTAATTTCTGCCCCATTACTGGGCTGTTTTTAAATTAAATATTAAAAATACTTAGGTTCAGTTTCAGAGAAAATGATAACATTAAAAATTGTAGCTCTATGGGTCTACTATATTTTAAAATTTATTTGAACCAATTGAGGTAAGTGGTTTGACCACAACACTCATTTTGGTGGGATCTATACCTATGGCTAGTTAGAGACTTAAATGTGTGCCCCACTTCACCATAAGCCCAAATGACCCGAAATTTGGACAGGGAGTCATTCTAACCTATATCTAGGTCATGTCCAAAAATGGGAATTTTTGGAGATATGTTTTCTATAGTTTTTGAAGTTATTTAATAAACCTAGGGTAATTTAATTAAGGGACCTAATGACCTCCAAACCCTCCCAAATTTTGTTGAGTGGTCCTTGGGGTCATCATAAGGCTCTGTATAAATTTTCATCTCATTTGGTGATTATTTAGTTTGGAAATAAGCAAACCCTAGTCTTGCCCTAAAAGGGGTATTTAGGCCAAAGTGCCCCTTGTGGGTTTGAGTGGCCAAACTAGCTCAACAGAGGTTGAAATTTTGGACACTGGTATGACATTTTAACACCCTCATATGGATTATGGGGTGGATTAGTGTGGATTTGCCCTAGGACTCTAGTTCTAACCCTAAGGTTGAACTTTGGAGGCTTGTGAAGGACATAGGGGGTTATTTTCTTGGATGGACTTGGGGATCAGTCCATGAGATCCTAGGGTGGTGAAATGCTCTAGGAAGGGTTATGGTGGTACTTAGACACATGCACCCCACATAAACCACTTAATAAGCATTTATGACTTTAAATCCTAGAAATTATCTTATGGGTCAAATGACCTTGAATCTTGAAGATATTTTGGCATGGACAATTTCATAGTATTATTAACCTCTGTTAATTATCTTATGGTGTTTAGAGATCAGTAGATCATTCTTGTAGTAGTAACTTACATATTGCCCTTTTGATGTTAATGATGAAAATATGATTTATATGTGGTAGAATGGCTTGAAATTCGGTAATAGATAATAAAATGTCATTAGGCAGCACTAGTAGTTTATTTGGAGTGGTTGAAGCTCTATTAGTAGTACCTCCTTTGTAAAGTAAACTAGTGCACCTTAAATGAATAAATAGGAAATAAATATCATAGCTTGCTGGAAAATTGTGATACTTAGTCAAGGAACATAATAGAGCATGTAGAAGCATGGAAAAATAATTAAATGTTGTTTAATTGAGTTTACAAGGGTGTGTTTTCATAAAATGTCTTATGATGGTTTTCCTTAGGATAATCTTTTACCTGGTCTACTGACTTGGGAATTTCATGAGACTTAGGAAGTGGTGTTTTATGATCATAATGTAGCTTTGCTAATTTTTGAGGAATTGTTGGACTAGTATTTGTGGTACTTCCTTCAATACCCCTATTTATATGAATTATTTTGGAATAAATATTTAGAGGTTAAATGTTTTATGAAAGTTTATGATATTTAGTATTCACTGATATCTTGTCAACCTACAGTGTTCATAATTTTTGAATGGTCATACCCTAAGTAAATCTAGTACTTCATGTTCAAATCACCCATGGATTAATTTTGGGAAAACTTAATTAAATGCCAAATTTAATTAGAAAATTATAAATTTCTGGATTTAGGCTAATCATGACATGATAGACCCCCATTAATAATATTAAGGCTTTTGGATGAAAATTTGGAGTACCTCCTATCATGTACTTCATATAGCCTAGGATGGTCTGCACATAGTAAAACTGCAAAATGAACTCAGAGAGTTGGGATATAAGGCTATTGGTTGGGGTCAGGAACTAAGGAGTTCATCATTGGGAATAATGATGGGTTAACTAGAGTAGGTGGTGCTTGGGATCGACGAAAGATCGTCTTTCCCGCGGAGAGGAAAAGTAAAATACATTAGCGTTAGTTCCAACATAACGATTAAAGAGATAAGGTAGTAGGTAATAACCAATAACAATAAGTACCTTGCGAAATGGAGCTTTGGGCTTCAGCCCATCGTAGTTCCTAGTGCCCTTGAGAGCCCTTCACGGGGAATACATTAGGAGTCCTAGGCTAACCTAAACCGTAAGTAAAATCAGATTAAAAGAGCAATTAGTATAAGTAGTGATTCAAAATTCACTCACCTCGTTAGTTCGGGAGGTTGGTTAGGTTAGTTTTATTAGACATCCGAACAGTTGGTTCAAAAGGTAAATGTAACGGACGAGATAGTCTGGGGCCCCGGTGGCTCGGAAGGATTTGGATACATAAATAAGATGGTGGGTCTTCGGTATTGGACGGTCGTTCACACCGACGTTGATACGTTGTGTAGCATCCCTCAAATAACTAGACCCTTAGGATTTTTTTTGTCATGACTAGGTCAGGACAAAACCATCAGAAGCTCAAAGGACAAAGTGAACAAGGGTCAAGGTGAAAATCACCTTGGTTTGCCTATACTCATCCTCAACATTTAGACCTAAGGTTGCTTTAGGGAATACACCTTGATCCATGAACCCTACCACAACACCCCTAACACCTTGGGTAGTCCATAGGGCCACTAAGGACCCACTGTGTGTAGTCAAAGTGGTTAAGTTGATCTAAGTCAACCCTAACTCTAAATAGGTCAAACTAGCCTAGGGTTAATTGACCTCCACCTAGCCAAGTGGACCCCACCCCTGCCCTCCTAAACCTAAAGTGAGATCAATGGGTCACCAAAGACCCATTGGGGCCAACCCAAGAGTCTAGGTTGACCAAAGTCAACTCTACCCCCAAAGTGGTCAAAGTGCCCTTCCTAAGGGGAGGTGACCTCCAAAGTGCCAAGTCAACCATACCCAACCCTACCTAGACCTTAGGGGAGTCCAATGGGTCACCAAGGACCCATTGATGACAACTCAAAAGGTCAAATTGACTAAAGTCAACCCTAAGCTATGTTAAGTCTAACTTAGCTCAAAAGGCTAACTCAAGCTCAAGCCCTCTTTCCTCTTGGGCTAACCTCATTTCCATGAATAATATGGATTAGTGGGCTGCCAATAGGCTGGACTGGTTAGTAAGGTCAACCTAGATGACTAGGAGAGAGAAAACTCTGACTCCTCTTTAATGGAGGAGAGA